>LR139463.1:2216-33772 GCA_900659605.1 Tisbe holothuriae | reverse complement strand
CAGTAGCCGGCGATCTCCCTCTTGATGATGGACTCCACCTCGCTAAACACTTCCACCGAGCAAAGCTTGAAGTTCCAACGGTCTCCAGGATACAGCTCTCGAAGTTGCCTGCGATGCAGAATATCCATAAAAGGTTTTTGTAATTGTATTGTATATGTCGCATACCCTCCAAGGCTGTTGTACTGCTCCTTGCAGAACACCAGGACCAGACCATTCCTTTGAAGAGTTGGCAACGCCTTGGTGGGCTTCGATGCCTTCTTGGTCTTGGAACCGCGGGACACTCTCAACCCCTTGCTCTTAATGATAGTCATGACGATGGTGTAGAATAAAATGTATGTGTTACGGTGTTAAAAGGTCGGCGATGTTGAGCAGCCTTTTTGAGGAAGGGAAGGATATCTTCACAGGAGGGAAGGACAACAGCGGTCCTCAGGGGGCTGTACCGAGAAAGTGGCATCATTTATTAATATACATAGTTATTGCTTCTACCGGTTTAACTCGGTACATTTGAAGATGATGTTTTTCCCAGAACTACATTTTCCGACATGGTAACAATGTATTGCGCAGTATGAGTCACGGTCACATTTCTACCGACAACAGACATATTTATATATTTACGAGGTCTTTAGCCCTCATATCAGACGTTTCTCACCCATTATGACCATTCCCCAGGGGCACAACCCAGATGTCACCCAAAAACGGAGGCTTTTGTTAAGAAAAGCCAACTCTAGACTGAGCTGTAGTTTGCAAATTTCAGCTGCTGCCTCTTCACTGCTGCTTAGGTAGAAGATTCTCGAACATGATGACCCTGCACGACGGCCCAAGCTGCCTGGATCGAACAAGTGTGCGTTGTGTCCCCCCGATGGTTTACGATGCGTCGAGGCAAGGGAGAACCATTGCTATAAAAGACCACTACAGTTTGCTTACCGTATGTATACTGCTATCTAATAAAGGTGATGCAATGTCCTCAAAGGCCACATTGCCACTACTTCAAACTGCAGCTGGCTCCCCCTCCTTCTTTTTCGCGTGCCGGCCAATCTGAGCAACTGAAAAAGCTCACTGCACAAAAAACTACAATGCTATGCACTATATGTACGGCTATATTGTGAAGGAAATTGTGCACAAAGTATTTGTGCGTAATTATAGTAAAATATATGAAGACATCCAATTAAAAAGCATGTTTGTGAGCGCTTATTAAGAATGCACATTTACATAATGTTTTGCACCAGAAAATATGCTCAGGTGTTATTGGAAGGTTTTTGTTTAATTTTGCTGACTGGACATATTCTTGCACCCAGCAGGGAGGTTCAGTAGTTGCCTATTGGTATATAAAATTTAAACAATATATATAGACATTAGCGGGCTGCCCTGACTTTATATATCAGAAGCCAAAATTTAGGGATTAATAGATGTAGCCTTAAATAAAATATGCATTTGGTTATTTGAAACTTAAGCAAATGAGGTCAACGATAGATTTTCATATTTGGTCAAAGTTATACCAAGACTCTTAGAAATTACGTAACTCAAAAATTCAAAATTTGTTTAGTACACAGCTGATATCTCCACTGACAGTGCATTTTACTGATTTTAGGTAACATCTTAAGAGAAACACATACATACTACATAAGATAACATGAATGAAAAAGTCCTTAGCCGATCTCCTTCCTGTCCATGTCTCGCCCTCAAACTTTTCCATTCGCTTTTATTGTAAGCACCGGTGTGTACAGTTTAAAAAACTTAAGAAACTTTGTTTGCCTTCCCCTTTCTTTCAAGTCTCAGCCAAAGTCTTAAAAAAGAATGGAGTTTGGGAAAAATGTTAGCCGTTATTCTCAGAAGAAGGAACGCGCCAGATCTTTAATTAATTTTTGCGACACTGGCCTTTAAAATTACATTGCTACACCTGTGTCTTAAGAAAAGTTTTGTAGGCTGTAGCATGTGGCAGCCAAAGGGTTTATAAATAGTAGAATTTGTACATTCTAAGGACGGTGTAAGAAGACACTTTTGTTTTTGTGCCCGGGGAAGTCCTCAAAAAGTTTTGCAAAGTCATATGAAGTATAAAATTACAAACAAAACGATAGAGAGAGATAATGTTTTTATTTCATCCAAATGTATTACTGTATATTATAAATGAATCAAATAATGTTTTTGAGGAGTGACTTATACTGTTATACATTTAATGACATACGCTCAGCATAACACCCCTTGAACCTATTAGTGTTATTGTTTTAAATCCATTAAATAATGGAAGATTTCACATTATTATACATAGCAAGCATTGTTTTGTACTCTCCATTATTGCTACTACATTTCATGCTTCTTCTCCTTTCCTTCTTTCTCTCTTTCTCATGGCCTCGAGCATACAAATTCTCCGATTATCGCCGACAAGACTTGGCGTAGAGGTCACTTTACTCCTTTGTTGGACTTGTTCTTCTCGCATGCAAAGGAGGTCGTTGAATATTTGTCCCCGAAGAGGGATCCACTTCCTCAAAAGCTTTCTTTTTTAAAGCCAGTAAAAATTCAAATACAGGATGGTACAACATTGTGGGACGGTGTAACATTGTCGAAAATGGACATTATAATATAACAATAACTTCCTGGGTGCTTTTTAAAACCATTGTGGAGTGGGTGGGTTGGATAGGATTTAGTTATTGGGCTCACATGCCAGATTCGGCAAAAGTGCACCCTTCCCGTTTTAAAACAAGCAGATTGCTTCGAGACTACGCAAAGATCCTAAAGTTCATCCGAGCATAATTCGGTCTCCTTTTCTGGCCTTTCTATCCCTCGGGGAGGAAATAAGATCAGGGTTGACACAAATACACCTTTTAGAAGGACAACAGTACTGTTGGCTATATGTAATGTTCATGTTATGTTGGAACAACTGGCAGCCCTGAATAGTAAGTAGGAAATTTGAAAATCTCAGTTCATGTACACAAGGCTTTTACGAGCGCGGTGGTTTCAAGTCGATTGAGAGGGAGGGGAATATATTCCATGCGATAAGGTAACAAGATCGCCGACATGAAAATTGTCCTTTACTGCAAGAAATATGCAAAATATAGTTTGTGAATTGCACATAAAAGGCTGTAGTAAACTGTTGTTCAATGCATAAGAAACGAGTCTGTGCTTAAAATTCGAAAGTGAGCCTAAGAAACCTTGTTCTAAAACTTGTACTCGCATTGCAGCTTCCCGAAATTGAGTTGTAATTGCAATTAATGGCCAGCCGACTTTTTCGATCCTATAACATTTTTGGAAAGCTTCTTTCTTCGCTCGAAACTATGTCTCCAAAGAGCGAACTTTTGGCCGAAAGCAATATCAGGAAGAAGAAACAAGGAAGAAAATCCCTCGCCATAAATCTTCATTTGAAAGCCGTGTTCGTCGCCGGAGGAGGAGGGTGTCTAGCACCAGGGGATCAAAAATGGAAGAGGAATCCGAGAATGAAGTCATTGTCATATGGTGTCTGTTGACCCGGGAAGAAGGCGGCAGAAAAATAGGTTTTGTATTTATGTAAAGAATTATAACTTATTCGATATTAGACTGTGTCTACTTACTACAGATGCATGGTTATTAAATGAAATATAACAGTATTAAACATCGTACGTTACAGATAATATTACCGTATATGCCATAAGTTAGGTTAATACAATGCAATAGTACCTCATGTTCACTCTGTAACACACCTATTATTTCAGCTGCAAGGAGTTAAGATCATTAGCGAAAAATATTCTAGGTTGTGAGAGAGGGCGTGGAAGAAGAGGAGAAAGGAAGACATAAATCCAGTATTTAACTGAAAACGTTAAGCGAACTAACAGCCTTACATTCCCACCACCCCCTGTACACAATATACCTTGCATGCAACCGTTTTGTACTAACGTGTACATGTGTTAGCGAGTTTCCCCCTTGTCCTTATTTAAAAATCCCCTGGGGAAGAAAATGAAAAGCAGGATGTTTTAATGGCCATTAAAACCAGCAAGTAGTTTTTGCTCTTTTGCTTCTTTTTAAATCTCTCCATGCGGTGGAAAATACGAAGTCAATGTGGCTTCTAAACAGTGGATTTGTATGCAAAATATTGCTTGCTACTTTTTAAGCTAGAAAATGCAGATACTGGATTATTTTAAATGAGCATCATAGGAAAAATGGTCTATGTTATTCACGAAACAGTTTTCAAAGTCGTTATAAAAATCCCAGTTCATAAATATCTCTTTCCAAGTGTCCTTGGAAAACTTTTACATACCCCGTAATCTGTAGATTATAGCTCGGCTATGCATCATTTTTAGGCCGAGCATGAATCTCCGTGGAGCGCTTCTTTCATCGAATGTTTCGTATTTCACCGGCTAGGGGATAAAAAGACTTGTACACATGCTCTCGACCTCCCTTTGCATAAAAGAAGAAACAAACACAAGCCGGCGGATTTGTTTAAGAGTATCCGATTTCAATTGTGCACCCCTCTGTTTACAAGTTATACACTCAATTTTAGTCATGATTCAATATTGCATCTAGAACTGAACTTATATCCGGGTTGAAAATCTATGACTGTGCGATTCTGAATGGACACGCAGACATTGAGTAAAAAGGGGGATTCGGTTAAGCCCCTTTTTGGACAGCTAGGGTGGCTTTAAAGGTGCTTCACCCAAATGTCTTCAGACGTTTTCTTGGACAAGAACTAGAGTTGGCAGCGGCAGAAGTGCGTTATATATGATATGAGTAAGAAAGAAATGTTTAAGGCATTATGCTGGAAGCCAGGAATAACAGAAAATGTTTCAACAAAGGTTGGATAAGAAGAAGAAGAATACTTTTGAGCTCATCTTCTTCTTCCTCCAGCTCTCCTGCTGACTTTTATCACTCTTGGCTGCCAAGAGACAGCAGCTGAGCAGACAGAAGAAGAAGAAGAAAACCCTTTCTTGGTAAGCCACTCCCAACTGCTTCCAACTCTTTCTTCTTTAGAATCTTGTCAGCTTTAATCACTGTCATAATAATAACAGGGAGAGACAGTAACCTCAAAAAGATGACACACCTATTAAGGTACGTCTTAAAGCAACTACTTCATTATGATAATAAATAACGTGAACAGTAAACATGATATCATATGCCAGTATGTCCCCTCTTTGTCTTGGGGTCCGTCACGCCCCCTTGCCTCGGCCACACGCCCCCGGCCGGCCAGTCTTTGTTTACAGCATCTGATGAAACTCTGCGCTATCATCCTCTCTTTCCCGTCGGTGTCGCATTTCAGGAGATAAAAACAAAGAATTTCCGTCTTGAAATGTCACAACAATGAACTGGCGGATAAAGTAGGTCGGGGATGAAATAAAGCGCACCTTATGGTCAGAATGTGACAGAAATAAAGGTGATTTTAGCACTGAGATTGATTGTCGGGAACGGGAAGGGAATAAAAAACGGCTCTAATCTCCCCAGGCCATTTATTATCGTTGGGCCCCCTTTTCACTTCATGTGCCAGATATCGCTTTCCAGAGAGAGCTCTTACAGGGTGGTTTGTTACAATTGTTATCATGCTGTGATCGTGCCTCTCCGACCTTCTTTTTGTGATCGGAAATGGAAAACCTTGAAACACACCAAGGAGCAAACGATTTCCTTTACAGGCTTTAAAGCCTCAGCAGAACCGGATTCAGGTCTTTTCCCCTTTTTCTCGATCGGTTACAGCTGGATCCCAAAGAGACACAAATGGGGTTTTAATGTCACATGTCAGATTTCGACTTCTAGGGTCGTTCTCCCGGATCCCGCAAAAAGTGGCAGGAAAAAGGTTGAAGGGAAAAAGAAAGTTAGAAGAACACGTATGGGAATTCAGAGGCTAGCTGGACATAAATTGATTTTTAAACATATTTATAATAAGTTCAGCACATTTCTTGCCCCCATTTTCGCACTTTTTCCACGATCCTGCATGTTCGTCCTTATCATCTGACAGCTTTCTCCCGGGACGAGAAGAAAAGCAAGTTGTACACATATTTGCTAGACCCCTGTTTTTAAACAGTTGACATTATCGCGAAAACGAGTCAAGAAAATACGCACTTTTGCCGTCGTACGTGCCCCGCTTTGAAATCAGTTTAAAAGGGTTGTGCACAGATTTTATCACCTTTCATGAAACATCTGTCGACAAGTGTAGAATTATGATTTTCACTTGTTTTGATTGGTATAAATACATCCGCTTTTGAGGTCCCAAGGGAGTCTTAGTTCCGTGATGAAAAAGGAGCTGGAGGCCTTGTTTGTTTGGCTGACCTTGTCAGCTGTGTTGGAAAGGGAAGTAGTGGGAGAGGCTCTGATTTGTATACATCAATGATTTTGTAGTGTGTAGATAGATGTGAAGTTAAAATAGTTTCCGGTCTATGCTTTTTATAACTTTTACCATGATGACAGTGCATACGCCATGTGGCAAGGGTATATAAAAGGTGCCATGTGGCATGCACCAAAGATACTAAACATAATTTTGTTTAGTAGGGTGCATGTTCATTTCTAAAGGTTCTAATTTTGTTTTATACTTCATTGACATGTACTTGCAGCTGCCACTCTGACCAAGCTTATTAGTTCTCCTCCTCATCTTTAGAACCGAGAAAATGGAGCAATTTCGAAAGGAGGGGGAAATTGTATGGTGGCTGTTTTTCAAGTGGCCACAGAACAGCATTATAAAAATATGTTGTGGATCCCACGGGGGAAACGGTAACAAAAACTACATTTTCGTGAAATATATCGGAAAAGGAAGAAGAAGAAGTATGTGCTTGTTTATTGGTTCCGCAGTGGAGGAAAAAACTTGTATTATGTACGCGTATAAAGGAAACCGATTTGGGTTGTAAAAGTAACATCATAATGACTTTTGTCAGGCGAAAAATATTATGCACACACCTTTGAGAACAAAAGAAGATTGCTTTGGGGAAATATAGGTCGATAATATCCTGCAGACAGAAAACAATAAAAAGCAAAATCCCAGATGGCAAAATATTGGCAAAGTCTTTTATTGGCTGTCGGTGATCGTGCAAAAATATATTTTGCGATATCTCTACCTTGTGTGATTGAAAAGAGACTTTAGTGGACACTTATCGTCGTCTTCTGCTGATCCGAAAAAGAGAGAAGTTTTTCAATCGCTCTGAAAGCCTCAAAGTTTTTTCGACAGCAAGTTTTCTTCCCCTTGAAAAAATATGACAACGGCCGGACGCTAAAAATATAATAATAATAAAAATAGCGCGCGAAAAGTTTGCTTGGTGATGCTGCTGCTGCTGTCAAAATGATGATGGTATTGCTGCATGAGAGGAAAGTTTTGGGCCATAGATCATTCTAGTTCTTGTCCCTTTTCCAAGGAAATAAATGTTCTTTAAAGGCCTTATAATATTGATGTACCAGAGCAGTGCCAACATCAATATTTTTTAAACAAAATTGGCGAAGAATTGTAATTTTCCATTACCCAGTTTCAAATATGTCTTGAAGAGTTCTATTTTCCTAGAAGTAAATGTTTCCAAATAGTTTCATATACAGTAGCTATAAATAGAAGGAGACTAAGGGAATGAATTTTAATTTTCATTACCCCAGTTCAAATTGAACCCCCTTCTAAAGTTGGTATACCATTTGGGGTAATCCAGCAAAGATTAAGATGCAAAAGCCACTTACTTAAGTGAAGATGTCACTTATAGATTATGTATTCCATCCCCTATTCAGAAAAGGGGGTGAAGTTGAAAAGCAGGGGGATCTTTTTCCTATATTTTAAGAAGGGAAGAACGAAAGTGGATCGCTTTTTTACCCCCGCCCGTCTTAAAAGGGAACTTTTTAAGCTGAGATAGGGACACATGCAAAAAAAGTGGAGTGGAAACGCAAAGTCACTCTTACAAACTTGATTTAATGTTAGTCAAGGCTGAAATATGCCAGCTACTCTGCTTTTTTATTGGGATAAATATACACAAATTTGTATATGAAAACTAGAAATGGTTGGTCCGTGTAAGTGAGCCTTTAAATTGTTCAATAAACCCATGAAATATTTCTATGAAAATGCATGCGTGTACGTATTGCCTATAACTGCTGCCATTGATCTTTAGTCAAGAAAGGCGAACGAACCCCTTTCGAAAGCCCTTTTGGAAACGAAATTTCCTACACTCGGCTAACTTTAAACATTTTCCCTGGAACGGGGAGCAAAAAGAATATTAGATTTGGACATTGTACGGGATCTATTTCGTGCAATTTGTTGGCCAGGAGACGCCTTTCTCTCTCTCTCTCTCTCTCTCTCTCTCCTTTGGCATGTGATGTGATCACATTAGATGGCCAGACAGCGAGATGGGGAGAAGAAAGAATAAAGGGGAAGAACGTCGAAGCAAAAACGCTTTGGCAATATCTTTACAATGATATTTTTCCGCAGTGCGCCTACAATGATATGATATGGGATCAATGCTTATTGCTCAGTCAAGGTCTGTTTTTTTGTGAGCCGAGTTCAATTATGACGGATGGTGACAACTGCAAGAGAATAATAATAATAATGGTACGAGGCCTGTTTAGTGACGGATTGAACAGCTTCAGATTGTGACAGGAAGTGAAATAATAGACAAGAGGTTTATGTTGTTATGTTGGGTGTATATTGAGCGGGATTTGAACAAAATAATGTATTCCACAGAGGTCTCATTCTAGTTGTTTTTGTTGTTATTTCTCACAGCCTGCCAATTTTCACCTCGATATGGGAGCTACTTATTACAAGAATATTCATTTTTATGTGACCCAAAATGAATATTATTTCGACACACACACTGCCGTGGGAAGTAATAACAGGATTAAAATGTTGACGTTCACAGAGAATCTATTAATAGTGCGGGATATGTACTTGGAACATGGAGAGCTCTTCTCAATAATTTTGACTCTGTGATTATAGCACAAAAGATTTACTACTTTAAACACTATCACAGTATGTATACAACATAAGACAATCTAAAGAGTCAAATAAATCAGATCTCACTCTCGGGTTCACTCAACCCAAACATACTTTTTGCTCACACAGTTTTATACACACATACATTGCAGTTTAAAAGTTTTTCCAGAGGAAAAGATTTAAACATACAAATCTCGTTTTTTTTCTACACGCGTTATCTGATGATTGATGCGCTGCAAAGGCAGGGCTGCCATTTTATACAAATTTAAAACAATCGATTCCTTATGTAACTTTGCTTAAAGTACATAAACAAGGTAACCACTTTATCAAGTACATGATTGTTTCTTTTATAAATAATAGCAACCCTGAGTATCAACATTCACAACATTTGAAGGTCTCCTTTTTTCATTCCTCTCTACTCACGCCTTTCACTCACATAAGCAGGATTTGAAAGCACATGCACATGATTGAGTACAACATTCAAATTTATTGCCCACACCTCTAAGCATAACACATATTTTCAGCATTTGAATATAAATCCCCTTGAACAAATGTAGAACACGAGTTTTAAATCCCTTTTTATTCCATTCCTGCAAGGTTGTTTACAAAGCTCTTGTTACACACCCTTCCAGGGGAGGAATTCATTCTTCCCCCTCGTTGTAATGCGCAATAAAACATTTGCTTTTTTAAAAATAAGGTCAAGCAAGGATCAAATTTCCTCATCAAAAATTGCATGCTAGTGGCCTCCGTTTTTAATTGTATCCAAGCCTTGTCTGTTTTCTGAGCATTTAACTCAAGGCTTTTCATGTCATCTAGACAATAATTAATATCTCGTTAGGCTTTCTATTAATAGTTTTTGGGTGTATTCGAACAGACAATAAAAGCAAAACACATGTTTCATCGTAGATTGCAAAGCTGATGATTAAATGGTCAT
Source organism: Tisbe holothuriae (assembly GCA_900659605.1). Lineage (NCBI taxonomy): Eukaryota > Metazoa > Arthropoda > Copepoda > Harpacticoida > Tisbidae > Tisbe > Tisbe holothuriae. The sequence goes on along the minus strand of LR139463.1, from coordinate 23,996 downwards.
TATTTTGTCACTCACCCATATTTTGGCAGTGTTTTATTTGTAGGTTTAATTTGTGGCCCGGATAACAAAATTTGCTGCACGCAATCTGTAATTTTATAATTACAAACGGGCCAAATGTAGATTTTTAATAAGCAGTTATGGCTCATGTTACCTTTTCCTTGCATTTATATTAAGAATAAGTTCAATTTCTGAGTAAGAAAACCGAGTAGTAGTGAAGTCAAACGAGGCGAACGTTATGACCAAACTCTTGCTTCGCTCTGCACTTTTCCCCTCTTTGCACTTCCTTTTGTTCACGGCGTGAATATGAACTCAAATGTTGTACAGGGTGATCCTTTAAAAATATTTTGGTAATATGGCCCCACATTTAAATTTCCTTACTCATACATGGACATTTTTAAGACTGTCCCTGACTCCTACTATGTATGTATCATAGGTTGACTCCTTATTAGTTTTCTAACAATTGTATCGACCACCCTGTATAATATTCTCTTACTAAAAGACATGAAAATGATGTCAACACAGTCAGCGAAAAAAGTGCTTTCATTGCGGAAGGAGAAAAGTAAGGACAAGAAAATTCTCATGAATTTTTGACATTACCAACTTTGCATACCGAGAATATGCATTGAATTAAAACCCTTTTTACCCTTAATATTCTTCACTCGTTTATTTTTTGTCACCCCAGTTCTTTCCTTACACGATCATTAGCAATCATCGATCATCCAAATATATAAAAACGCAACAAAAAATAGTCACCAAAAACGTATAATAACCCAGTTCGGACCAGGCAGCAGACATATTAAGAAAGAAAAACAGGATTAGCAAAAGCTGGCAAAAATATAGCATTAGAGATTAATAATAAGGCCCCGTTCTAATTTCTGTACCCAGCCGTGCGTGTGCCTCGTAGTAGTACGGCCGAGTTTATTTACTAATGAAAACGGCGCGCTCCCTTGAGCGCGCGTGCTTCGTAGTCAAGAAAGCCGCCCGCGCGCTTCAGATTCTCCACTCTTCAGTTGAAGGGAGACAGCGGTGAAGGGAAGACCTTTATTACAAACAAAACAAGAACGTATTACAATGATGATAAAAGCAACTTATGACTGCGGTAACATATAATAACGAGCATTGTCTTAAATATAAGTGAGTAAAACTAAGGAGCATTGCGGTATAAAATCTATCTAAAGTGGACTTGATTGTGATACAGTATTGTGGAATCAACTCTTTTAAAGCAACTGTATTTAGTAATTGTGCAATAAGCGAATAAATATTATAGTGAACTGTGTTTGTGTCCATTACATCCTGTCTTGACCACTAACAAGTGCAAAATAATAATGTAATCTTCAAGGACTCAAGAAAAGGAACCTCAGGTGGGTTAGAGAAAACACAGCAATGCTCAGCTGTATCGCATTTGTAGAATTATTGTGTTGTGGTCGGCTATAAATTAACCTTTGCTGCGTTTTGTGTACCACTACTTGGCCAATTTTCCGCACTTTTCCCCCTCCACACACAAGACATAAATCCTCCCTCTCTTTTTCGGACGAGCAAAAACGACGGAAAAGGGGCTTGAGATTTTTTCCGAAGGCAAACAGAAGCCTTGTGTGTGGAAAAAGGGCCTCTCTCTAATTCTTTCTGCCGAGATCAGACTCGCTGTTTTTAAAATAAAGAAAGAAGAAGCCTTTAATTTTCCCGGCTCTCGGAATGTGAGAATTTAGATCGAATGAAATGAAGGCGGTAAAATAGAGGCTTAAATTCGCCGGCGGAATAAAATGGCGAAGATTATGTTTCTTTATTTTACATAAGCGGGTTTGGAAATACTTTCGGAAAATGCAAAGAAGGCGAGAGAGGGAAAGTGGATATAGTGGATGAGAGAGAGAGAGAGACAGAAAAATGGAAGAGAACTGTCGTATATCTGGTTGAATCCCGTTGATCTTGATATAGGCCTGGGAAAGAAAATTGAGAGTAATAAATTCAGGATCTTTTTTCGCAATTGAAACTAGCACTTATATTTGACATTAAGACTGTAGTATATCTTTTTTCCGAATTGGGGAAATTGGGACATTTGTATACATTGGCGAAATGTCTGCTCTTCAATATTTTAATTAAAAGTGCAAATATTGGCAAGACCGATTTGAGAGGAAAGCCTGTAATTATCTCTATGTCCTAAAATATTCACGGGGAATCTTCAAAACTATGATTGTGTTCTGACCGAACCGATATATTTTTTCGTTATCCAATATTTTCTCTCACTATTTTGCCAATTGACCATCAAACTTTTGCCGATACAATTCCTCGTTTATTTATTATTCTATTGGCAAAAACAATTCAGCGAACGAGAACTCCCAGTATAATAATCATTATCTAAACTTTGTTCCCACAGAGAGAGTTTTCTTTAAGAGCAAAAAGTTGCTTTTGTTTAAATGTCATTTTAATTGACATTTAAGATATTGTAAAAACGAGAGACAAAGTGGACAATATGAATATATTTGTGTGACAAACACTTGACGTTTTGTGTGAAACTTTAGACAATTATAACGTCTTAATGTCCAACTTAACTTATTTCTGTACCACTCATGATCTCAGCCTGCTTTATTATTCAAACGTAGCTTCTTTCCACATTTAGAAGCCGAGTTGCAAAAAGGAAACTAATTTTAGAACGACTTTTTATCTGCACAAAACTACGACATTCTGTGTCCATCTCTATTTCATAGCGCATTATTTTCCCCCTTGCGAAAGTTTTTTTGATGTCGTAGAATTCGCATTCATGGGACGGAAATACGAAATGGGTCGAGAAAAAAGTTTATATGCTTAGCCATTAAAACAGTGAATTGTTTATACCGGGTGCACAACAATTGTATTAAACATTTTATGTCTCTTTCGGGCCCGGAGGAAATATTAGTAACAAAAAGCATCATCCTGTTTTGAAAATGTAAGCAGCAGGGGCGATGGTAATAAAAGAGAATCTCATTTTCGTGTATCGTATACGCGGAGGAGACATCGAAATGATGGACGAGCAGGGGCCCTCCTATATGAATGTATTGGTATCAGGGATGCCAGTTTCCAAAACAACGACTTGGGTAGAATAAATTGCGATCAGGGTTGCCAGTTATACTGAAGTTTCATGCATTAATAACAGGACTTCCTGACAAGTTGTTAATAAATAGTGATCTCCTCAGAGGCTCAGACTAATCAAAGCAGCAGCTTCAAGAGCCAAAATATGACATGAATATAGAAAGCAATCTTGTCTGTGACATGGGACGATTCTTTTTAGAAAGCCCACTTTCCCTTATGATTTAGAGCTCATTTAAAGAGGAGGATGAGGCCATTACAATCTAGAGTCCTCCTTTTCACCGTTTAATAACCTACAGGCCAGAAAAAGAGCTCTGGGGGCAAAAAAGTTAAAAGCGCGAAATTCACGACCTCCCATTTCCTCCTTTTTCATTCTCTTTCTCTCTCTCATTCGTTCTCGGCTGTGTAATATAGCAGAAAAAGAGATCTATTGCCGAGATTATACACTTTTTAATGCTTTTACAACCACATAAAAGACGCCCTTCTTTTTGAACGAATTGCAGAAAAGGGCAGTTAAAGGAAATTGTCTCTTGGGCCGAAATTAAGCCTCATATTTCCTCATGAAAGTGTCCAGTAAGCGCTGAAAGCTGGTTAATTACAACCAGAAGGAAAGTTATTTCCCCCTAAAGAGTGAAAATCCCCTGGGTTAATTATGCCTTCAAGAGGGAATCCCAGTTTACAGCAGATTGCTTGATGTCGCACCGAAAAGTGAAAGCAGCTTCTCCGAACAAATAGTCGCACAAAAGATCGTTTCATAATACATCCAAAATCGGAGGGAACGAAACGCTATCTGGAATTTCACGTTGCTAAAAAATAAACAGAGATTCTTCATCGTAATTCCGCGAATAAACGACTCTTTCTTTCTATCTTTCCAGATACTTTGTCCCAAATTGATTCAACATCGTAAACATCTCGTATCATCATCAACAGACGGCAGCCTTAAATCACTGCTGAGTCGATCAACATCATGCAACCCGGAAGCAGGAGCATTCAAGTCTGAACAGGATCCATCATGACAGGTCGGCTGTGGCTCCTCGCTCAGCTGCTGCTGGCCGGGCTGACCAGCGGCCTCTGTCCCGGGCAGTGCACATGCGATGAGGAGGCCCTCAAGGCGGACTGTGCTAAAGGGAATCTCACAGTGGTGCCGATATTCCTAAACCCGGAAATTAAGTAAGAATAACCATCGCTCTGTGGTTGTTTGTTTATCTGTTTGCATTATATTATTCCCCTGCGGTCTGCGGTTTCTAACGCATAAACTTGTCCTATTTTCCAGACATCTCGCAATCGGGTCTAATCAACTGCGTAAGCTGGAAGGCGGACTCGGCTTCTACGCAGCACTGGAGACGATTGACCTGTCCAGGAACGATCTCCAGCATCTGGGCAAGGGTCAGTTCATCAGCCAGATTCACCTTCAGTCTCTCAACCTGAGCCGGAACATGCTGACATCCCTCCACCCAGGCGGGTTCAAGGGCCCAAGAGCTCTCCAGACCCTTGACCTGAGCCACAATGCGCTGAGCACCCTGGATGATCTAACCTTCAAAGGATTGGACAGCCTTGTGGAGCTTTGGCTAGGCGACAACATGCTTGAGCAGATCACAGCCGGAGCCTTCACCGGCCTCGGACGATTGCGGCTGCTCCACTTAGAGCGGAACCGTCTTTCAACCGTGTCTTCCGAGTGGATGCCTCCGTTGCAAAACCTCCGCTTCCTCTACGCCTCCGAGAACCTCCTCAGCACACTCAGCGACGACTCCTTCAAAGGCCTGTCCGCGCTGCAAGTGCTCGAGCTGAGGGGCAATCGGCTGGAGGAGCTCAGTCAAGAGTCGTTTCGCGGATGCAGGTACGAAAGGAGGTCGGATATTTTATTCAGCAAATGCAATGCGGCGGTTGTGTCAAAGTCTGACTCAGCAGCTGATGGGAATTCCGATATTATCGTAGCTGTGCACGCAATCGGACAATATACATTCCGTTATATATTTCTAGGACTGTGGATACTCTGGACCTGTCACATAATGCCCTGACCCAGGTGCCCAATGGGGCACTGTCCCGGCTTACTGGGTTGCACCACCTGACCCTATCAGCAAATCCTATTGAGCGAGTACATGACGAGGCATTCAAAACACTCTATGACCTGGAGACGCTTCGACTGGATGACCTACCGGAGCTGACAGCTGTTGCAGGGCATGCATTCGTAGACACTGCCAAGCTGCGACAGCTGTCAATGGAGCGATGCCCTCACCTGAGCCCACTTCCCTGGGGGCTGTTTGACAGCAACGTGATGCTGGAGCAGGTTGGATTCCGGAACAACAGCTGGGAGACGCTGTCACCAATGCAGGTAAAGGAGCTTTTAACTGATCGTCGTTCAACATTAGCATAAGAACTACTGCGCTTAAGCTGCCAAGAAAGTGTAGTTTCGTTTGCATAATGGTCGGAAGGGGGTCAATGATGCAAGCGCCAAGTGAGTAATCATTTGCATTTCCTCAATCGACCTTGCGCCAATTTCCATCAGAAAACACTCAACAAACCGGTTATCTCATTTCAGATTCCCAGGCACGCCCTAAAAGAGCTGCTCTTAGAAGGGCTCCCGCTCCGGTGCAATTGTTCAGTCACCTGGCTGTGGGAACTGTACCGCAGGGCTGAGAACGCCACCCAGCAGTCGCATCAGCTGAAGATGGACAGTGTCCGCTGTGCTTCAGTAGCTTCACCACCAAGAGCTGTCACTGAAGAACATCAGAACGGGTTGCCTGAGCAGAAGGAACACCAAGTGGTCGGAGGTGAGGCTGGTGACCCGCTCTCCATCATGGCTGTGTCTCAGCTCTCATGTGAGCCAGCAGGATCAACTCAAACCGTACTCATCGGCATCTCAGTTGCTATAATAGTCACTGTGTTGCTGCTGGTATGTGTTGCCCTGCTAGCCTACCGCTGGCGTCGGTGGAGGTCTAGAGCACGGTATGGGGGCGCAGCCTGCCTACACATCAAAGATGACACCATGGTGTACAAGGGCACACTGCACCACCCTGGCACCATGCAGCCACCACAGCAGCAGCACTCAGCTGGGTATCTTCCTCACGGCCAGCTGCACCTGCAGTCTTCCAGCGGCGGCTCAGCCTCTTCCGGCGGTGCCTACAGCCCTGGCAGTGAGCCGTTCTATGAAGTGCCAAAGTACGAGAAGGGAGACGAGGGCGAGGAAGACACAACGGAGGAGAAGTACTACATTGGGTCAGAGTTGTGGGAGTCTGCAGGTGGTGGCGGCATCAACGGCCACTGTTATGCCAACCAGTTATCCTGCAACTCCACAACTGCCAGTCCTTACTTGCAAAAGCAAACCGGTGGCAGTCCTCAGAGCGCGTCCACAGTGACGACCAACACCACAGCCTTTGGCGGCAGTGGCAGCCTCAGCTCTAGCAGTAACAGCAGCACTTCGTCTTCTAAACGAGGTCCTGCCAGTGGGCTGTTCTTCTCACCTGCGCACCAGTCTTCAGCTGTCCCGCCCAACAGGCACCAGCAGCAGCAGCCACAATTCCAGCAGCCGTACAAGTTCGGTGGCACGTACTACCCAGCGCACTCATTAGCACACCAGCAGCACGGGGGCTACCAGCACTTCTCACCCCAGCTGGCCAGCAAGACCCTGATGCTGCAGCAGCGCCTTCCGCCGCCCTCGTCGCCACCTCTGTCTCTCGCTGAGTCTCCCAAGAAGCAAAAGCATCGAAGCGGAAATAAGAAGAATAGTGGCGGTGCCAAATATCAGCCAGGCTCAGCCATCACGGGCAATTCCGGGACGCTAAATCTTTACGTCTAATAACAAGGAAGAAGCGATACGAAGAGAAAATCCCCGGCACTGATTGGGGGATTTAGCGCCCACTGTCGACTCAGCAGCTTAGAGACACTATTCGTGCGAATTATTGCTTTCCATTTTGGGGAATGAGAGTTGGAATCCTACTCCGTGCGTGGCATCGACCTACTGACCGCATCGAGAGAGAAAAAGGTGTAATGGACTCAAACATTGAGCCGTCTTCCAATTTCTTGTTTGTAAGCCTTGGCGATAGTGTGAGAGGAAGAAGAAAAGGAGCCTGTTTGTATGAGGATATAGAAAAACCGTGGAGGAGACCTTGATCAATGGCCAAATATAGGAGCGAGAGTTATTGGGGAAAACTAACAAGAACAAGTCTCGTTATAATGGATGTTTGCGGCCGCTTCTTCTTTCTTGATGAAGGCAAAGAAATAAGATGATGGAAAAAGAAGGAGGAGGAGGGACGTCCAGATGGCTCAAGAGCTGCTGCTGGCCTTGCACGGTGTGTATACGTCTTAAAACGAAGCTCTTCTTCTCTTCCATTCTCCCACCCACTCCAAAAGTTTCCTCGTCATCGTACAACAAAGGAAAAAAAGCAGTCGCATCCAATTCCGGAATCAGGCCGAGGACATCGTTTTCATCCACACATGGCTTTAAAGGGGGAATATCTGAGCTTAGAGCTGACTCTCTTTAAAAACCAAAGCCACAGACGAGACTCAATTACAGAGAAGAGGTAGAAGAGAGTATATCACTAGGTAAACAGGAACAATAAAGAAGAAGAAGGAGAATAATGGACCTCTGCGATATGCAGCTTGCCCGAGCAGAAACAGCTTGTACATACAAGAGAGGCAATAATGGTATGTTGGGGTTTATACCTCTTACTTTGATACGACGTCTAAGCTTGCTAAGTATATACAAAGGCCGATTCTTCTTCTTCCAAGGCTCTTTCTCTGCTGGCCTTTTGTGATTATTGAGCGGCTTTTGAGGTCAAGACTGTTGTTAACAACAACTCCGGTCCCAATGCCTATTTATGGACAAGAGAGTGGAAATAATGGAGATCGAGGAAACATTCAGTAGACTGCACACTCGGGGCCTCAAAGGAAGATGAAAAAGAAGCGAGGGAAAGTCAAATATTTGAACTTTGAAGATTTCCCCTTCAGATGGTGACATGAAAAATGGAGAGTGGAAATCTGTTGAATGTGTCTAAAATGGATGAATATATAGACTTAAAATCGGTGCTGTTAAGGATATTCTTAAACCCAAGTGACAACGTTAAATAAGAGAGCTAATATGGTCTAAGGGATGACAGTACAACATGAGAAAAGCAATTTTATGTAACATGAAGAATGGCAAAAGCAACATAAATACCAAAAATGAAAACAGTTTTCAATAAGAAGAAATGAAATAGCCTATCTATACAAACATGTAAAACACACTTGTAAATGATAAAAAAAACTCCACTAATACAACTAAACTGTCTTAGAATACAACTCCAAATTAAAGCAATTGATAGTAATAAAACAGACTGTCAAATAAAATAAAATAAAGCGACATGAAAACCTGGCCTTGCATGGTGTTCAACTTTTGAATCCAAAAATCAAAATAGAAGAAAATATTCCTGAAGCATTGCAAGGCCAAAGAGCGATCAAAAATACGTCATAAGCAAGGCTAACTACAAACCTTCTATATATTGTTACAACTATTATAAATCCTAATTCATGGAACTGTTGAAAGGAAATATATCTATAGCTTATTATTATTGTTGTTACAACGAATCGGTGTGTTTAAAAAGTCGTTTTATTTTACTTTTGTGATCACGCGAATTGGAGAAAGCGGAAAGGAAAAAGTTTCGAGTCTTTGTACGAGACAACAAGAAAAGAACCTTCATCAGGGTTGCCAGTATGATATTTCTAGAAAAGTTCCAGGCTAACTCGTTACAGTTTTATGTAGTACTGTTGCTGGCCTTATGTTTAGTTTATTTTAAATACCGTATTCATTTTTAGAGTATACGTAATTAACGTAACCATGTATTCCTTCACAGATTAATTGAAATTGAATCTCTTGCTTAGTAGATCATGCCACTACGCATGCTCGCTAAAGAAACTTTTGTCTTACGTATTACATTAGTTTCATTATAGCATCACCCACCAAAAAGTGTCATCCCTGAGGCTTCGATCGTCTCTTCCCGTCAATCACATTTTCCTCCTTCCCTGAAAAAGAAAAGAGTAAAAGTTTCTTCTTGCTCGCCTGTAACTGACTTTTCCGTCCGAACCGTCAAAGACTTTTTTGCCCCGTGGATAAAACTTTCTTTCCTTCACGTCATGCTGGTTGCCATATATAATATAAAGAAGATGTGTATTCGTGCGCGGCCATTTGTTCTTATTGCAAACAACGAATTTGCACTTGCAAAACTTTCAGGCATCCGGTGAAATTTGCCTCATCCAATTTTCGTCCATGCACAAACGACTTTTCTTCATCATTTCCATGCAACGGGGGTGGAGAAGAAAAGTCAGATGTAGGGTTGCCACTATGAGCTAGTTTTAAATGAATGGCATCCCTGTTTTGTGCTAATTATTGTCACACATGCTGAGACATTTGTGCAGAAATTGTGTCTGCAATGAAAAAAATACTGCACAAGGATGAAACTTATATTATTATCCTTCTTGCTCTTTTTGGGGCCCAGAAGGCTCATAAAGCGCAGGCTGGGCCCTGCAAGACGAATGACTGGGCTATAGAGGGCCGTCTTTGGAGACAGCATGGGAATTTAAAGCCTTTTGTTGGATGCAGTCCGAGAAGTTTTATGATATCACCTTCAAAAATGCACAGTCGCAAATCCGAGGGGAGAAGAAGAAGGGAGATCCTTATATTGCCCTGCACAGTGGACTGATTGTAGTAAAATAACATGGTCTAATGGAAAGTTTATTAGCCTCAGTGTCTTTAATTATTTCCAATGTCAGCTCACTGTTCCCTACTTCAATCTTTTCCAGAGAGCGGTGCAATAAAAGTTGTTGCATTCTGCGGACCGATCATCATATTCGCGTGACCTTGTTAAGGCAGCATATTGGGAAAATGATTTTATGTCCATGCTTAAAATATACCTTCAATATTGATTTTGCAAAAATGATGTCACGCTTCTAAGAATATTAAATAAAAGAACGGTAAGAATCTCATTTGCGTTTTAATATTGTTGGAAAGTATGCAAAATGTGTTTTAAAACCAACTACTTTCTTCTTCCTATTTCCATTCTCTTGAAAGCAGAGTTTTGGCAGAATAATTAATTCTTTTCATATTAACCGCCGCAAAGTTTAACATCGTCGGAAGTGCACCTGGTAATCGAACGAAATATATTCAACTCGGGAAAAGTAATTTTCGTAAAATATGGGAACATTCACTTATAATGGAAAATGGAGAGAGAGCACTTGGTTTAAAGCATGGAATTATTGAGTGCAATCGACTTTTTAATGGTACAAAGTTCTTTGTTTATTGCATATTTACTCTTTTAAAAGCCGATATTAGGGACGACTAAAAGTGCATACGAGTAAAAACGTCCGCTTGTGAAAATATAATCTTTTCGATGGAATTCTTGGCACATTCCCGACCTTAAATCTCTCGAAATCCGTCCGTTTGCTGCAGAGATTTATATCTTACTTTTTCTTCTCCTCCCTCGATCGTGTGAAATTGCTGAGTTGAAATCGAACAGAGATTTCTACTCATGTCACACAGGAAAGTATTACTCGGAATTAAATTGGAAAAGTAATTTAGAGCTAGATTTCAAAATACATTAAAGTAATTCAGTTGATCAGAAGTGCAATTCCTCGCGATTTCTTAAACTACCGCCTAACTTGTGAAATTTGTAATCACTTTTTCTTTTAGTAGCAATGCCTTTCTGTGGATGTCTTACTTCAATTGTGCTCAAGAAAGGTTAAAAGCGGGGTCGAAAAGTCTTTGATTAAGAGGGTGGCTACTACGGATATAACTTTGATTAAAAAGGGTTTGGGGAGGGAGAGACAAAAAGAATAATGATCTTATGGCCAAAAGGGATTAATCCTGATTTCCTTCTGAGAATTGAAAGCGGAAATGGAGACGACGACGAGTTCTTCTGGAAAATATCCAATTTTGAGGTCGATTATTGAAAGGAAAGATGATGACTGGAGAGAAAATTCCTTTCATCAAATATGAGAGATTTTGTCAGATGCAGTTTTAAAAATGGAATTTCAAGGTTGAATATGATTTATAAGCACTTTTCCATCATATAATGTAGTGTCTAAGCTCACATAGTGTATTTCCCACTTCAAAGAGAATATAAAATTGTACCTTTCCAGCCTTAATTGACTAATTAAATCAGCAGCAGGTGTGGCGAACAAACCACTAATTTAAATCCATCTGATTAGCCGATAACAACTTTCCGATTTTTCTTCAACACAGAGTTACAATATCAAATAGTTTAATAGATCTCCAGGGCGTTCCGAATTAAAGAGAAGAAAGAAAGGCTTAAATTTCACTTCGAAATTCGTGGAATGGCTTCAATCGGAATTTTCTTCGCACAGTGGATTAAAAAAGAGACTGACTTAATTAACACTTGATCCATGCTCATGATCACAGTTCTCACACCACTGTGTTCGGTCTCGTTAAATTCGGCCCACGCTACATTTACTCTTCCTTCGAGAATAATGAACGAGATCGTTGTAAGGATAACATTATCAAGGCTATTTCAGGATTATATTGCGGCCTTTGCATTGAAAGGTAGTAATGAATATAAGACCAAATGTTGCATATTACGAAAGCATGTTAATATCTTTTCTGGTAAGAATTAAAGCTTTTTTTTACATATCATGGACGTTGTGGAGAGTACGACTATTTAGTGTTACGCAAGTGTGCAGCTGTTGCATAAAATTTCGACACTTTCGACACTTTCGACACCTAATTCATGAATGAAGCACACTCCTAATATCATATGTTTTAGAGCATGAGATAATCTCTCAAGCTTTCTTTGACAAACCGCACTGGTGTTGGAAAAGCGGCTTTAAAAAGGGGGATATGTAGCAAAGTCCTTGGGTTGCCAAAAGGTCTTGCTTTTGAAAGGATTTTTTCTTCTTCTTTCCGGGCGTCAGAATAAGATGACAAATTCCTTGTGGGCGTTAAAAGGAAAGAGAAGCCTTTTTCTGAAAGACACAGAAAATGTAACACGAAAAGCTTTTACTTCTTAGAACTACTGTCCGACTGACTTATATATCCAAGAAAAAGCCTTTTTCGTACAACAGAAAACCTTGTCCGCAAATACAGTCGTTGCATATGTCAATAAACTTGACGATTTTGTGTCCGGCAGCACTCTCCAAAATTGAGACTCTCTCTCTCTCTCTCTCTCTTTCTTCTCTCTCTCTTTTGTAAGATATTCGTCCGTTGCGTCCCATCCATTTCAAGTTCAAAGCCGCTTCTGACGGGGACGCATTTGTCGATCAAAAGGGTTGACGGATCAGGAATTTTGCTTACATAATGACATAACGCTTTTATAGCCCTATATATTGTCTTGGAGATCAAGTGCTGCATATGAAACATAAGAAAAGTACTATCAGATCAGTTTGAAAGGTATCATTCTGGTGACCCTGATTTGTTTGAAAATGATCCCATTTTTCACCCACTTTTTGCTCTTTCCTCTTCTTTTCTCCATTCCCTGAGCTGCCATCGCCGTTCTGATCGGAAAACTGCATGCACTCTGGGGTCAAATTCAGACCACATTCTTCTTCTTCTTCCTTCTCTGTGTACCCCTTTCTCTCTCTCTCTCTCCTCATCTCCCTTGAGACTTCCGAACAGACTGTTGTCGAACGTGAAAGGCTTTTTATACATGGGTGCTTAAAGGCTGTCAAATCATATGCTTCAGACTGAGGGCAAGCACTGAGCGCAAGGACATATTGTGAGACCCTCTGATCGTGCCGGTTATAACCTCATTATATTCCGAGTAGGCGTCCTTTCGATCGTCTGGAGTCCTCGGCGTCTGCACTGAATGGAGCCTTTTGAACAATACATGATGAAAACGACGCCCCTTATAATACGGGCGGCTCACTCCCCGTCGGTCGTTTTAACCTTTGAAGCTCACTTATGAACCTCACGTTGAAAAGACTCCTCGGGGATGAATTTCTCAAAAGAATACAGAATGAGGACCGGTTTTTGTTTGGCTGGGCTTTTTATTAAACCTTGTTTTTATGTGAGCAGATCTCGTTGAAAGAAATGAACCATCGGATCGTGACAATGTTATCCTTTCACAAATGGAATCAATAGTCTGTCATATATCTTACCTTTTGTTATTGTGCGCAAAAAGTGTCCTCGTTTTCCCCCAAGACGAATGAGTCTTTGGTGATGCATCGCGGCCATTAGAGGGAATTCCGTCATCAACGACGGGCCATTGTTGTTGAGAGGGGCTTTTAATGTCATGCACATCAAGGCAATCGGCGGTAGGGTTGCCAGATTTAGTAGATTACACAGTGAAGATGGCAGTTTGGCGGCCCTGAAGAGAGGATGAATAATGCCAATAATGGCGGAATGGAATTATCATGAGGGCTGCAGATAAATCACGTCTTTCGTGGCCCTCTTCTGGAAATAATGGATCTCGTCGCTCATGTCAATACGATGTCTTTGCAAGAGAGCAATATATTTAGAGCAGGGATTATTGGGGTTACCTTTACTTGTTGTTGTAGGTAATACACCAAAAGGGGGCTCCTCTCCTTGCAGCTGCGTCAGCCAAAACTCAAGCCAGTAAAAGGGAGAATCCCCGTGGGCTTAACATATCGGCATGTCTTGCAAAAACGGGGTTGTGTGTGTGGTGTATAACCACAGCAAGCATCCCTCATTTAGGCCAGAAAAGTAGGCTACAGATCCGCAAAAGATTTACTGCCAAATATGTGTACATTGCAGCCACCCACAAATGAATTGGGAGCACAAACCAGCAAGCCATTGTTATCCCACTTTCTGCTGAGTCTGTTGCTTTTTTAGCCATGGCTAAACCACGAGATATGGAAAGCATTACCAAACACCTTGAGGGTATAATTTATCTTGAGAGGGGAAGTTTTGGGTGAAGAAGTTAAGTCGGTATTAGGGGGTGAAGAAGAATAGGGTCAAGACGCGGGAGACTTATTCATATGAAAAATACCTCTGAGGCAGTGAAGGGAGAAGAAGCAAGGCTGAGCTCATTGAAGCGAGGTAATAAGAAAGGAAAGTAATTCCAAAGCAAGAAATCCCTGGAAACGATATGTTAGACTGGCTTTTTCTTTTGTCTTTCATGTTGTTATGAGGCCTTGTTTGAAAGAAAGAAGAAGGAAGAAGAAGGGCCTTGGTATAAGTATTTTTCAAGCATACTTCTATCCTTTTGTTCAATAATGAAACAAAAAAGCCCCTCCTTCACTTTCATAACTTTCCCCTCCCTTTCGTTAGCAACGAAATGTAGTAACCCACCCAGTCAAAATGGATGGTAAAAGGCCCCTTTTAGCAAGAGCAAGAAAATTCAATTACACAGCCAGCTAGGTTTTTTCCTCCTCCTCCTCACTCAACATCTACGGCCTTGTTCTGGCACAGAATCAGGGCTGCCATTTTTTTAACATGTAAACAAAATACAAGCATGATTTATTTAGGTATATTTGTTCAGTTAACTACATTCTGTCAACCCTTGTCATCAGAGGATGGATGTTGCTTTCACCTCGTTGTTGGAGAAAAGGGGGCAAAATCTGACGACTTCCTACTCTGATAACCCCATTTTTGACGGAAAGAAAGAGGGTAATTGATCCAAATCATATTACCAAAAAGTTGAAAAAAGTTGTTGGTGTGGCCGCAGGGCTTTTTAGACTGACTGAGCAACAGCATAAAAGGTCCTTTGAACTCATTTTCGACCTTTTTGTACCATGAATGGCCTTTTCAGCTCATGTGATAATGAATCACATTTGACCTCTAAGAGCAACTACAACGACAATAACAACAACAAGGCCAGTTGGCTAAAACAAAAGACAAAGTCGATTGGAACTGCTCCCCTATAACCAAAGTAATAGAGCCTAACTTTTGGCCTTGCCTTTCAACGAACCTTTAAGGACATCTCGGAGAATGGATTGGAGCATCTTCTCCTCGTCGTCGTCTTGTCAGCGAAGACATCTTTATAGAGAAGGACGAATGGAAGAGCTTGATTACCGCTGGGACCAACCGAAACTGAAATATACACTTAAGTGGGAAATCGACAGCAGCATCAGGCTCAAGTCATGATGCAAGAGCCTCCTTTAGAACCTCCTTTGAAACCTCTGCAGAGAGGATATTTCACTGTATAATGCAGTGTACGGCAAGAGCTTCCTCTGCAAAATGATTATGACTACTACCATTACGAGTGCTGCAACTGTTACAAGAATAAGAAGACAAAGAGTCCTAATTTAATGCAGTATAACTGCAAGATTCTTCAGGGCAGAACGTAAGACGAGAGCTCATACTTTGAATAGCATGCATGCGACAAAACAGAGACGACCTTCGAGGAATTTTATTTTCCATCCTTGGGGTATAATGAGCTCAGGGCATGCCATATAAACCATTGTTGTTATTACGACACTCAAACGGAAGTGTTTGGAAAAATAATGAAAAGCAGGCCTGTTATTAGATTGACATGAAAAAGGTTGCTTGCAAAACATGTGATCGATGTCCCATAGCGTGTCGGACTCGATCAGAGTCACGAGTTAAAAGATTTATGGATGAAATCAATGAATAGAGGTGTATTTTTAGTCATGACGTAAGACTGCGAAATGCATTGAAAAAGTCTTTAGTGGTTCTTTGCATGACCAAGGCTAAGGAGACTATAAATCCTTGCACTTTTGCTGGACATTGAAAAAGGTAAATTGCTTTTTATAAGCTTTAATAAGCGAGTAAACAAGTCGAAAGGGACTTTTTTTCTTAATTTCCGCACGCCAGTTTATAATTACATAAATGGCCACCACTGCCTTCGCCGTCATGTATATTATTGTTTTTGCCTTGTTTTGTTCGTGCTCAGCCCACTGCGACGCCGCCGGGAGAGAGTTTTCTTTTTCTTTTTGTTTCTTCTCCTTTTCGGCCTTCAACATATTTTTCGGCGGAGCTCATTTCATGTTGAGGGCTGAGCAAAAAAAGGTCACATTTGCGGCTGTGTGGGAAGGAGAGTGGGCGGGAATGGAGCTAAGCTAACCAAAATACATACATTCTCGTATAACTACATTCATTGAAACATTCAACCTCTTTCATGTTTCCCACCAAGTGCAGAAAATACAATTTTCTCCCTTTTTGCAGCAACCTTCTGGTAATAGTACAAGAGAGTAGAAAAACGTAATACAAAGAACGTCCTCTGCTGGTCGTCGCCTCGTATACCCACTTTCATGACCAAAGGGAGAGACTATACAAGGAGACACTATAATGAGGTCACGAATACACGTTTTAGACATAATTTAATATGCAGATTAACGATTTTACATGCTGTACACAGAGGCTTTTTACATATTTAACAGATGAGGGTTTCGCTCACTTAATAATGCAGCTGTCTTGCCAGCAGGACTTGGAAATTGATGCTCTTTCCTTCTCGGAAAGAACAATTCATCAAGTTGCACTATCTCCGCGTAATATCATTGTGTCCCTTCAAGGAAAGTTTTTGCTGCTGCAACAAAGAATATGTGCATTATATTGTGTTGTGGAAAGTAGGACATATGTTCGACTGATGATGATGTCGTACTCATAATTTACGACGGCCTAATTACTCCATTATGTTATATGGAGCGTTTTATGTCAATCTTATAACCTCGGGTAAAAACTGTGTACTACTCAAGCGATTGCGTGCGACTAAGTGCCATTCTTCTCTAAAAATGTTTTCCCCGTACAGTCAGCCACATTGTCGATTTAAGCGTTGCCATTTTGGCTATTAATGACCATACTAAAAGTACACTATTCAGTCTTACGTGACCTGTTTTGTGCAAAATGGCATCCCTGATCTCAGCATGCGCGACATATGATAATTATATATCGATTGCTGCCATTACATGTTTTCCCCTCAGCCGCCGGGAATGAAGGGAAATAAATCGTATCGCCAACAGTACAACTGACATGATATTTTCATTCAATGAACGTCGTTTCTTTTCTCTTCCTTGCAGCTGTTTCTAGGTCTGTGGAAAACACTCACACTCTATTTGATTAACTCATATTAACCATGTCAGTGTAATAATAATGTCACCGTTTTTGCGCTTTCGTGCACTTTTTGTTGTTGTCGTTCTTCCACTGAAATCCATCATGGCATGAGAGCAGGATGGGCGTTGCCAGTATTGCTACTTTCTACTCTCCCTACTATGTCTAGACTTAGTACAGGGTGATATTTGAAAGTGTAACAAATTGTCAATCAAATTTGACCATTTTGAAGAATGAGAAATGCGAGGAAAATTCATTTTGCCATCTTTGAAGAATTATCTATTTACTAAAGAAGTTCATTTTTCCATTATATATATTCCAGTACTAAAGGATCACCCTGTATAAGAAATATCTCTCTAAAAGAAGTGTGCACATGGCATGAGATAGATAAGAAAGAAGAACCTTGAATTCGAATCCGATTTCGGGGGATTTTGTACATGTGTAAGCCCCGCAGATCTATCGGGAATATTAATTATACAAAACGGAAAATGCTGGTAAAAAAGGGTCGCTTTTTTAAACATGGAGGATATATCTACTGATAAATCCGGGTCGTCCCCTTTATTCCCATCTGCTTCAGGGGATTTCCCTCCTTCTTCTCCCGATAAGGAAATCCTAAACGGAATGGAAGCGCAGGTCCATTGTTTAGATAGCGAATATATGACATCATGTACGGGATTAGGGCTCCCTTCCCCATTGCACATACATTACAGATGGTGATCTTTTTATTGTCCAATTAACCCCTCCGGGCTTAGCATTTATGATTATACGGCCAATAAAAGAGCTGCTGGTGACAAAACAACAATAATAGTATAAAAGGGCGACAAGTTGTAAAGTGAGGGAAATCTTGATAAGCCAATTTGTGCAAAATGCAACATTTTATTAGTCTGGGAAGCATGCCATAGTATAATTAATGACGAAAAGATGCTTCAGACATTAAAAAGTATTTAGAGAAAATAGCTATGAAAATAAACATTTGAAGTCATTCTCCTGTCCCAGCTGATGTAAAATCTGTTTGATCTGCTTTCTCATTTACATATGTTTACTCAGCGACGCGAGCAGTGCAAATAAACAAACAAACATTGCTGCTCTGACTGAGAAGTAGAAGTGTATTCAATATGCAATGATTACTCAAGGAGCCACCGAGTTACAACTGATGCTTAAATGCCAATGCAAGGCATTGAACCATGATATGAGCTCACTTTTTATCAGCATTTTTACACACTCTGACACGAGCCGCTCACGTGTGTGTTGGGTAACGACGGCCAATTTCGTCAAAACAGAAGAGCATCCGAGTTCAATCCTCCGAGGAGACTCCCACTCGGAGGAGTCTTCTTCTATCCTCCGAGCAGCATCTCTCTGAGGGGAGTCGAATCAACATAATGGCTCATTCAAAAGCCCCGATTCAAGTGGAGAGGGGGATTAAAGCCGAGATGAATAATACGATCCCCATTCATTTCGGACTGAAATAATACTCTTTATAAGTCTCTGCAGGAGGAACTCCAATAATAATAGTAGTAAAGAACGTTCTTCTTTCTCTTCTCCGCATGGAGTCTCCGGTGCCAAGGATATCAAACGGGGATTTTCCTTATGATATTGAGGCAAACAAGAGACTCTTCTCAGTTCGTTATTTTGCACAAACCCACTGCAGATATCAAGGAATTGCCCGGATTGGGGAGGAAAACCTTTTATATTATAGGAGAGAAGGAGAAAGAGAGAGAGAGAGAGAATAAGAGAGAACGTGAGGAATTTCAGGAATTTTGCACCAGTCTCACTGTTCTTATTTCTTGCCATCAACGTTTATTGGGCATAAACGGCTTGGCCTCGTTTCAGACGATCAGGGATGCCACTTTAATTGAGTTCTCTTATCAATATATTGAGTACGTCAGGGTATAACAAAGTGGGTTTTAGAAAGTGGCATCCCTGACAAAGGCCTCAAAACGATGCATTCAAACTGGAGGAGGAAATGAAAAGATATAAGAAAATCGCCGGTAGTAGTGGATCTGAAGTTCAAAGGGATTTTCAACTTCCTTCCTTTTTTATTTCCTGCTCGTTTCAGAGTTGTTAGAAAGAAGAGATTTACGGCCGTAACAATACGTTAGAAGGTCATACCTAGACCTATTATCTTCTTTAATGATTAAGCCGTCAGAAATAATTGGATGAAAAGTGTCTGAAAAAGTGCTTTATAATGTAGATACAATAGCCAGACTTTTTCTCTTAGTAATAATGGCTGAAAGAGTTTAAAAAGATAATTGCGGCGACAGTAAAATGAAGCCATAAATAATCTAGAAACTTTGGCATCGTGTAGAAGAGCAATTTTGGAAAGTTCGATCCAACTTTGAAAACCGTCATTAAATGCGGCTTACTCTACCATGGGAGTGTAATTAAGTAAATTTACTGACCTGAGGCCAATACCCAGATAATCTCCCTCATTTTAAACTGAACTCCCGTGGGAACTCTGAACATCATAATCTCTGACCTACTTGCCAATATGCAATTTGAGTAAATTGGAATCTTCTCCCCTCTCGGCTCTGGAAAATACGGAAATGCACCGCTTGCTGCATGCCCCTCCATCTCTCGCTACAATTCCCTTCACTTATTCCAAGCACGTAATGCCTTTTTTGAAGAAAAAAGGCCGGTGAATACCAAAATCGCTCAGGAAGAAGAAGAAGTATGGAAGCTAGTGTATAAAACTTTTTCTATCTGGGAGGATTTCCGATCTCTGAACTGCAAAGCCGTGGCGGACCCTCAAGGCTACTTTGCGAATCGGGCTATGGAGAAAATAAAGGAGGTTATCTTTACACAGTAAACAAAGTTGACTTGCTGAAGGCACCCGGCAGTCGCTTTTAAAAGGGAGCTTGCCGGAGAAGAATCCGCCCGGAGCAAAAATTCTGCTACAGATTCTTCCTCCCCAAAGAAGGCTGTTGACTGTATCGCCAAAAGCAGAAGAGAGAACTTTTCAGCTGGTATTGGAATTTTCATGTCTCTCTCCATTACAACACTGTTCAAGGTCCGTAGATAACACAACAATAAAGATAGATTGAGTCGATATCCACAAATTAGATCAGCTCTCATTGTCAATTTATACATCTTGATTTGATCCGGTTCCCAATCGATATTGTTGTTGTTGTCGTCATTGTCTTGAAGAGAGACAGAGGGAGAGACGGGGAGAGAGACAAGAGAAAGCAAGGGATGATTCATCCAATTTTCAAGAATGATATCACTTCTAATAGACTTTCGGTTAGACGAGGCGGAATGGGAATCAAGAAAGCATGCTGCTGTGTTATCTTGAGGGGAGAAGAAGGAACGTACGAGGAGGAGTAAAATATGCTCTCGCATTGTCTAAAATGTGCTGAAGATCCATAATAATAAGGACATAGATCATCCAGTCTTCGTGGTCTTCAGATGATTTATTCGACGTCAGAAAAACTCGGAAATGCGAGAAACGGGCTCTGTTTATATCCTTACGAGAGTATAAATGCGAGTACAGTTATTACTCTTTTTTGTATTCTGTCTCTTTGTAGTTTGTGTGTCGGAATGTGTGCTCTGTCATCTCGCAATAGTCTTGTTTTAGGCCTCTATTCAGAATATATCTCCATATTGATCCGTCGATCAATCACAACTGATGATTGTTCGGGGGGAGAAGAAAGGATGCCGCAAATTATCACTCGGATCATTGACCACAAAATCTGAGAATGCGTTTTGCCCTCGTTTCCCAAAAATATGTTTTCTACTTGCAGTATGTGATCATTAGTACGCTATAACCGCATACTTTTACTTTTGACGTGTATCAAATTGGGAATATGTGTCTTAATTCCGAGTACATTTCTCTCTCTTTCCCCCTTCTTTTCACATAGCTTTCGTTGGCTCGTTACTTTCCGTTTTTTTCGACACCGACTCTTGGCCGCAAAAGTTAATTGCCGCCGCCGTTACTACAACTGCTGCCTTTCATTGACTCAAGAAAAAGAATTAACGAAAGTATTCAACGTCTTATTTCCTAGTGAGAGAGACGGGTTTATGTGCCATACGTGAACAAAGTGAGGTTGTTTCATACCTACATTACGTTTATATTGTAGGGTAAGGGCTCGTTTATGCATCAAATGTGTGCAAGGAAGCAGCGTGATTTCGTTCATTAAGTGCTGCGGAAACGGCTCCAGCTGTGAAGTAGGAATGGAAAAGCAATGATGCAATTCGGAGTAGGGACGACGATATTGATTGATGCGTCATAAAGGGATGCCACTTTGTAATTAATGGCATCCCTAATGATTCTTAATCCTGTATTGAAAGAGAGAATGTCCGTTAAGTGCATCTTACAATGACGAAAAAGCAGGACAATAATGGAAAAAAGAAAAAGATCTTTCGTCTCTGTCAAAATGTCAATCGATCGTGTACGGAAAAGGACTCTATTCCCTTAACGTCCTTTATGTATTTGTAAAGAGGCTCTTATACCAAACATTTACCTCTTTTCTGCACACAATGACGATATATCTTGGCTTGTAAACGCTATTATTATAAGCCATCGTCCATTGCGTGCATTTAATGGCTGCAAAATACAAGCAGAATTGGCATTAGAAGGGCTTGAAAGCCGAGGATATTGCTGCAAAACTAATTTGTCTCGAAAGTTTTTATTCCATTAAAATACGAGAGATGAAACAGACGCTATTGGCTTTTTGTCACAGTTGAATGCACTTTTCTGCTTTTTCCAGATATTTTACTATCAGGCGTTTTGTTACACTGCAAACAAACACGATGCAAACATGCAAAATCTAGTC
>LR139462.1:28437-40962 GCA_900659605.1 Tisbe holothuriae | reverse complement strand
CCGCGGCCGGCGGACGCACCGCCGCCCGCGGCGGGCAGAAGGAGTACTACCAGGACAACCGCCGCGAGTCCGACTACGTGAACGACCAGGGCAACGAGCTGCGTGGCTACGATAACGGTGGGTACCGCTACATCAACCGCGGTCCGGCCGGGGAGGTGAAGGGGCGCTACTACAACGACGGCCGTGGGAACGAACATTACAAGCCGTCCAACGGGTACGGCAGTGGCGCCTGGTCCAGGGGAAGCGATGGAGAGCGGCGTTATAAGTAAAATCATGTGCGCGCTGAATAATTATGTTTACGAGTGGAGACCAGGAAATGGAACCGTTGGCCTTATTCAGGCTCTTTCATGATGGATGGATAATTTGCTATGTTGTCCTGGGTTGCTGTATAACCACGTAAATGACTAAAACTACTTGCGTATCTCCCGTATAACCGAAAATAAATTAAGACTACTTGCTAGTTGTGTAATTGGGAGTTCATTTGCTCTTCAGGTGTTCATTGTACTTGTTTGCGCATCGACTGGCCTGGGGTAAGAGTCTGCACTAAACTCTAATGTATGTGTATATTGAGCTTTTGGCTCTTCGTTGGCAGCATTTGCACGATATACTCTCCCTTGGCCAAACTTCTACGATATGGAAGAATTCAAGGATGCCTATTTCGATGGTAGAATTAGTATATGCATAAGCGAGCGATAGTTTTATTCGTTAAGGATATATAATTATTATTTATTAATGCTATTTACCTAATTTGAGCACCATCAAGTCTAGTGATTGTTACTTTTATCAAAGAAATTAGTGGAGAGAAAATAAGTAAAACCTCTTAAATCCTTTATGCTCAAGGATCGATATGTTGTTACGGTGTTAGCGGTGTAGAAATAGGGATTTCAAAGTGTTGGTCAAGCCACGGAACACTTAAATTTGCTCGGTGGCCAAGGAAATCAGTTGCTCAGGCGAGAGAAGAGAATACTTATTTACTCAGGCTGGGTAGATCTTCTTACATATTTAACTCAGCGAGTCTCGAAAGCCTCAGCGTCGGCCTCAGCCTCAGATATATTTCACTTCCGGAAGTTTCAAATCGCCACTTTCACTCTCTGTGCTAAAAGAGAAGATTGGTCAAAGTAATTTCAACGCCAAGATCTTAAGATGTCTCTCTTCCGTGACGCGTCCGTGCTCAACGTGGACATCCGAACCCCAATGCCCAACACGTTCGACTACGCCACGACGTTCCCACTGGACGTCGTCGTGGTCCAGTGCCCCGTGTGCCTCCAGGTGCCCAAAGGACGCGTGTTCACGTGCCACCAGGGCCACCACATGTGCGAGATGTGCTACGAGCGCATGCTCCAGTGCCCGGTCGGACGCTGCCCGCTGCCTGAGGTAAGCCATCAAAGCTCTTTTTAGAACCCGACTTAGAAACGTAAATTCATAGATGCGCATCCGAGGCCGCATCGTCGAGGACCTCATCGAACGGTCCGACTACAAGTTCGAGTGCGACAACGAGGGATGCGCGGAGCAGCTGAGAAAGCCAGAGCTTGAGCCTCACCTCCGCCGCTGCGGCTTCGAGATCATCAAGTGTCACATGTACAAGGACTTCTGCACGTAAGTAACGCATTGAAGCCGCCATGCGCATTATTGACCCCGTCCTCCCATCAGGCTTCATAACGCCAGGGTGGCGCGCAAGGACCTGTTCCAGCACATCGTGTCCGAGCACCGGCCGTTCATCCTGGAGGGCGGCGAGTGGACGATGGGGCTGGGGCCGGCGGAGGACATCACCGAGGGCATTCACTACACCCGCATGCGGTGGGTCAACCTGGGCAGCGACTCGATGCCCTTCATGGCTTTCTGGATGCAGACGACCCTTGGACTGCAAGTGACCGCCTTGGCTGACCGGACCGACCCGCGGTTTGACAGCTGCGGCTGGAAGGTGAGCGTGTCGAGTCCTGACGGCAGGACGAGGGTCAGCTACGAGGGCCCGTTCATCGACCTGGCGGAGAGCCCGATGGCGGAGGCGCTTCGGCGTCGATGCTGGAGCGCGAGTTACTGCCAGCTCGGAGAGCTGTCCTCCAAGGAGAACGTGTCCAAGGGATACACTGCCAACGTGACGGGCACGTTTGAGCTCGTCAAGTATTAGCAAAGCTCTTTAAGGCTGTGAAGAGTTCCAGAGTGTGATATTAACATAATGAGTCTTGTCAAGACAGTCTCATCAGTATCAAAAGTCACTAAAGATTGTTGAGCTGTGATTACCAAGAGCTGAGTTATGTCCAGATCTTTATAATGAACTAATGGATTTTGTTTAGACACTGCACAGTTTATAAAAACTGTAATCGTCATCATAATGAACTAGATGTGGAGCTATTCTCACGCTGTTTTATAAACAGATAACCTTTTATACACAAAACAATGCTATAATTAATTACCGAAGAATTAAAAGAGACGCCAACTTTAATATGATTATCTGATTAAAGAGTTATTTTTAAAGATTTTTGCCGCTAAAATACGTATATTCAGAAAGCTGCAACATTCTCTTAATTCTTTTATACATTCAGTTACCATGCTGTATGAATAAGTGATCAAAGCCTGTTCTATACTCTTAGAAACAGCTAGTTTTATATTCAAAACACTGCTATAATTAATTTCCGAAAGAATAAATGAACATAAATCAATCCCTTTATTTGACGTTCTTCCTCGTCTTGTACTCTGCCAACGTCTCTCCCTCCCGTACGAGCTCCTCCCCCGTGATCAGATCCCGCCTCCGCTTCTCCGCCATCTCCTTGTCCAGCCGGTCCTTCTCCATCAGGTCCCGGATGTACCACGTGGGGAAGCGCTGGCCCTTCCATGTGGCGGGCGTCAGCGGCCGGAAGACTTCCTCGAGGTGCGACTTGACGGTGGATTCGGCGTCGTATTTCTTGGCTTGCTCCATCTTGTCCAAGAGCATCGTCCTGGAAAGGGGAAATGAGGACTTTCAATACAGGAAATGTGAAAATTAAAGCCATTTAAAAGTGAAATGAATCATCACTTCTTTACGTCTTCTGGGAGAGGAAGAAATGACTCGTTAAAGACGACTTCGTTTTCCTACCTGAAAGCGGTCTCCTTCCTCCTGAGCACCTTCATCTTGTAGCGCCTGCTGACGGCAAAGTGCTTCTTGGCGTGACGCTTCCGCCGGTGCACCTTCATCTTACGCTTACGCATCTTCAACATACGCGTACCGCCGTACTTTTTCGCGTAGACCGCCTCCCGAACCACGCTGTCCTCGATCACCTTATCAGGCTGGACCAGCGGGTCGTCCACGATCTTGTCCTTGGCGCGGTCCGGCACGGTGACCTCGGTCACACCGCTGGCCGGGGTCTGGTTGGGCAGCTCCATCGGCTGGACTGGCCGTGCCGAGGGCAGGCGCTGTTCCATCTCGGCGAGGCTGTGCCCTGCCAGGAAGGACCCGGTGAGGTGCAGTGCGCTCAGCCGGTCATTCACTCTGCCCAGGCCAGCGAGGCTGTCGTGGTCTGTGATGGAGAGCAGTCCTCCCGACGGGGCGGATGGCGACGATGTCGTTGCCGTGCTGGTGGCTTTGAGTCTGTGGAACGTGGTCGTGGTCTGTTTTGCTCTTCTGAGTGTGGCCGAGGCGCCCCGGTGGAGGAGGACGGACAGCATGACCGGGGCGAAGTCGTCGATTGCAGGCAAGTGGAGAATTTCGGCAGTGTTGTGGTTTCGAAACATGTAAATGTAGAGGTGGGTAGAATGGGAATAGTAGATAGATTAATAATTATGGTACAGGAGAAGCAGGGAAAGTCTTTGGTTACCAAATTAAATGACATTACGTGGAGAATTGGGACAAGAAACTTTTTCTTGAATAGTTCATAAGTGTTAACAACGGTTAAATCCCATATATGCGTGAAAAGATGCTCTCTATGGACGACGTTTAGTATCTTTCTTGCCTATCTCTACCGTTCTGCAGCTCCGCCTGAGTCGAGTGTTGGCTGAGCTCCTTCTCCGTTCTCCGGCTGCTGCTCTGGAAAATCCATCTCGGCAAGGGAGAGAAAGCCAAAAATTCAATAAAACCAGCGACGAGAAATTCATTTTGCCAACAGTGCACTTCATTCTTAATTACTGGACTATTCCCCCTAATTAACAAGTGTATAATACGTTTTCTAAAGATGCACAACCAGCCCAACAAGTACGCCGCCAACTGGCAGTACGGCTACACCCTGGGACCGCCCTCCGAAGCCAACAATGGCGACTATCAAATCTACCAAAACTACCAGCAGTATCAGCAGTCCATCACACCACAGCCCGCGGCCCCGACACCGCCGCAGCAGCAGCCGTACTACAGACCGCCGGCGCCAAACAACATCACACTCACGCCTGCCGCGTCCGCAAAGCCCAAGAGCTGGGCGGACCTCAAGCCCAAGATGGACCCAGCGCTCTTCAAGACCAAGGTGTTTGTCACGTCGTCAAAGCCGCTCGCAGGCACCATCTCCACCAGTCAGACCACACCCGCGGCGACGGTCACGCCGGCAGTGACTTCGACGTCCATGCCCATCGGGCCACAGAAGCCGGGGACGTCAGCCGACGACGACGACAGCGCGTTCTCCTCCGCCTGCACGCAGCTGCACGAGCTGTCACAGCAGAACAAGATCACGGAGAAGTACGAGTCTGCCGCCGAGCCGGGCGCCGGGTTCATGATCACGCTCACTCTCGGGACCGAGGTCTACCATGGCCGCGGCAGCACCATCAAGGCTGGAAAGCAGAACGCGGCCATGCAGGCATTGGCAAACACCTCCTACAAGCCGCGGATGACGATGAAAGCCCGGCCTGCAGGGGTCACACCCACGTCCGAGCTGCACGAGCTCGCCACTAAGAAGGGTCTCCAGGTGGACTTTACGTTCATCGAGCCGTACAACTTCAACTACAGCAAGGGCATGAAGATGTGGAAGAAGGAAGAGATGAGAGGCCATTACAAGGTCAAGCTGAAGGTGGGCGCACTAGAGTTTCTCGGGGAGGGCGATCTCCCGCAGGTGGCCAAGCACAACGCCGCTATCCAAGGCATACCAACCATAAGAAACCTGCCCGACGCCAAACAGCTGAGCACGTCCGTTGCCGCGGCTGTGCCGGGCGTGGTAAGCAGCAGCAGCGGGGTCATCCCGCCGGGCAGTGGCTTTGACCAGCATAAGAACCCAATTATGCAGATCAACGAGATTGCCATCACGCGCGGCATCCACGCCGAGTGGGATATGCTGAGCGAGGAGGGGCCGCCGCACATGAAGCTCTTCAAATGGCAGCTAAAGATGGGAGAGCTGGTCGCGGTGGGGGTCGGCAACAGCAAGAAGATTGCCCGGTCACAGGCCGCGGCAAACATGCTGGGGATGCTGCCTCCGGGCCCGCCGGTGCAAGGGGGCGGCGGCGCTCCGCATCGCAAGGGCAAGAAGCGCAAGCAGCAGTCTATGCCACCGCCGCTTATGGCCCCTGGCACTGAGGCTACAGCGGACGCCAACCCAGTGTTTGACCCGGCCACGTCCACAGCCAAGGTTGCCAAGACTGAGGTGCAGCCGTATACAGAGATCATCGCCGCGGGCGTGCCCATTACAGTGTCGACGCAGCCCATGCCTGGGAAGAAGAAGGGAGGCGTGCCTGCGAAAGGAACGCCCGTGCATAAGGTTATTGTGACGTCAAGTGCGATATCGGCACTTTACGAATACTGCAGGAAAGGTAAGCATCATCATACTTGTTATTTTTGCTTGTACTGTACTAGAGATTTATGAGTTTTCATCCGATTTCAATGTATGTTTGTACGCTTAGTTTTAATAACATTATGTGCATTATTCAAGGCCGTCCAATCCTTAGTAATGCATTTAGTAGTAGGACTTTAGCATAACTAACAGGCAATTCGTTTCATACGGATGCTACGGTTTAACTTTATCATCTTCCTGTTTCCAGCTTCCTTGGAGGAACCCATGTTTGAGTGTGTCTCAGAAAACGTCCTTGAAACCTGGCAAAAGGACAACCACACCTTCAAGAAGATTGAGTACACGATGCGGCTCATCGTCGCCGACAAGACCTACTTTGCCACGGGAAACACCAAGAAGGTGGCCAAGAACAGGGTGGCGGAGGAGGGGTGGAACGTTATTAGGGCGGGGACGTTCTAACTAAACTTATACACGGGCCTCTAGTTCTAACAAGTCGATTTGGTCCGAGTCGGATAATTTAATCGGACTCGGCAACTGTTTATAATACGAGTCTATCCTGATGTGAGTGCAATTTTAAGAGCATTTGGCACGTTTTGACGTATCAATAAAATGAAGATCTGCTTCAAATGGCGGGCCGCAGTCTACTGTGGCTAACAGTCTGTTTTAGAGTTCGATATAATGAAGCTTATGAAGGAAGATGCAAGTAAATCTTCTTTGAGATAATTATGTTAAATCTCCTGTTTCCTGATTGATTTTTTGCTTCATGTTCTTTCCTAAAGTTTTGGTGTTAAATTGGCACGATAAATAAACGTACATTTTTATATTACAACACACTGTTAATGAAGTCTCTAGCTCTGACAGGATGAATATTATTCACGGGGAGCAAGTCTTGGAGTATAGTAGCTTATTGAATATATATTTAATAATTTCGTATAATAAATGCTTTTTGCAAATAGAATCAATATAACTTCTATGTAGGCTCGTACGTTTCTTTTCTTGCTGGTACTTTTGTAGTAATATAGGCTCTCGAACACAACTTTGTTTCTACAATTAGGTCATAGATATTGCATAAACTTGTGCTATTTCGTGTTAAAATCGGTGCATTTTTACGCTTCAGTTCTTCCACCACTCAATCTGAAATGCAAAAAAGAGAGGAAAGGTTTGAGAACTTGTGAACGGGTGATTTTTTAAGGCTTGCCAGAAATGGTTAATTGTATAACTGACAACCTTGTGAGGTAATATGTCTACATATTCTAGTGTTACACATGCATTGTTAAATTACATTTGGACGATGCAGTTGGGCCTCGCAAGTTAATTTACAACCTCAAGCATCTTCATAATGTAATTTAAAATGCTCGTCACATAACTGTGTATTATGTGTTAGATACTGGCTTTATTACATGTGTATTTGTGTGTGGGATCCTCCGCCAGTGAGTCATTCCAGCGATGGCGATTTCCAATGTGGTGTTAGAAGAATAGAAAGCAGGCGAGAGAGGATGTCATTCAAACTCAAAGCCGAAACCAGGAAGAAATTAAGGGGTTAATTAAGGACAATTTCTAAGCAAGGGGGAAAGTGCAAGAAGCTGTGACTGTGTGTGTTTGTACGGGGAGAGAGATCAGTTTAATGTAGCTGCGGGATGTTATGCTTATGACTGAAAAAGTATCCACTACCACTACTGAGCGCTGGCGACGCGGCCATGCCGTCCTCGTCGTCCGCTTGCACATTCACCTTGGTCCAGCGGCGGTCACGTGACGACGCGCGCACCGACTCTATCACAGCCTGCGCGTACTGCGCGTCCTCGAACGTGGAGCAGGACAACGAAGACGAGTCCGGAGAATCGTCCTCCGTGGACTGGAACCGGCGCGCCAGCTCGCGGAACATGAGCACGGTGCCTTGCAGGTACAGCGGCGGGAGAATGGTGGATGAGATGGCCTCGGGGGGCACGGATGTCGGGGATATTGACGGATCCGCGTACAGCAGCTCTTCCTTTCCCCCGCTGCCCTTCTTCCCGTACAGATCCCCGTTCCTTACGGCCAGGTGCCCATCCCGGCCACATAAAACGACCTCTTGCTGGAACCCGGACAACTGGCTGTTGACGGTGACCGTGGCGAATGCGCCGCCCTCCAGCTCCATCTGGAACGAGGTGACGTCATCGCTGTTGATCTGCCGAATGCCGTGGATGGTGTCGGTCGTCTTGGAGAAGGTGCGCACCACGCCGTGCACGCGAGAAGCCTTCTCGCCGACCAGGTAGTACAGGAGATCAATAATGTGCGCGCCAAAGAGGTTGAGGACCCCGCCGCCCATGGCCTCGTCACAGAGCCAGGAGTACTTGTCGCCCACGAGCGCGCCCATGTTGAGCCGAACGTCGCACAGTGTGACACGCTGGCCCAGGTAACCCGCGCGTACCGCACTGCGCATACGCGTAAAGGCGGGCAGGAATCTGAGCCCGTGATTGAGTGTCGCGCTCAGCCGTGGGTAGTACTGCGCTGCCTGGACCATTCGCAGCGCTTCCTCCTGACTGAGTCCCCCTGGCGACTGGACGGACACGTGCTTGCCGATTCCGAGCGCGCGCACGGCGATGGTTGAGTGCTGCGCCGGCGGGCAGAGGATGAGCACGAGGTTGACGTCGTTGCGCAGGAGGACGTCGTCGATCCGGTTGGTTGCGTAGGGAATGTCAAGCTCGGCGGCGGTGTTGTCGGCTTCCTGGAGGGTGCGACCCCAGAGGGCGCAGATGCGATAGCCCTGGAAAGAATTCAACCGTTGTATGCTCGAAAAGTGTAAATAATTTTAATGATATTACCTCTTTTTTGAGCAACGGTATCAGTATTTTAGTCGGCGCTCCTGTTCCAAACACCCCCACGCCTGGGAGATCTGCAGAGACCTCGGAGGTCATCTCGGTGGTGTAGACTCAGCTTGAGGCCGGATCCAGAAGGGTCCGGACCTAAAAGATTGAAAACAATATGGTGGAATAATTATAGTAATATAACAACGTTTTTCAAGGATAATATTTTAAAAACTGGTGAAGGGACGAAGAGAAGAAGAGACTTCTATATTTTAAAACTCTTGCACTGGTTCCTTCCGTCAACGATAAAATTTTACTTGCAATCCCGGGCCATGAGATGATAAAAATGAATTCGGATCAAATCGTTAAAAACCACTCTCGAGTCTTTGGACTCCACAAATGTCTCTGACTAGTCCACATGATCACTTTCCGCTCCTCCGGAGTCTCCCCTAGTTTCAGTTATTGGTAGGCGCCTCCGTGGAGAAGTACGGCGCCGAATTCCTGTTCAACAGCGTATGACACACATCACAGACCTTAGCCGGGCGCTGCGTGGGCCCGCTGGGCACATGCTTGGCCACGCAATCGGAGCAGAAGATCCTGCCACAGTGTCTGCAGTGATGCTTCCGCCGGTTGGCCGTGAGCGCAGTCTTGCACCCCTGGCAGTTGTGCACGTCATCCTCGTGCTGCCAGCGAACCTCCTTCTCAGCCTGGCGGATCTTCTCAAGCTCCATTTGCAGGGACTGGGACAGCCGGACAAAGTCGGTCTGCACGGCCACGCTGTTGTCAAGTTCTTGTTGTAGGTTTGTCACCCGGTTGCGGAGTTCAAACATCTTTGCAGCGGTCGAATCCTTGTCGCCCTTTAGAGCCTTAACCTCGGCTTGCAGGGCAGCTTGTGCCGCCTGCTGTCTCTGGCCGGACTCTAACAGCTCCTTCATACGACGCTGCTCCCCCTCCAGCTCCGCCTTGTAACCCTTATACCGCCCTAGCCGCTCTCTTAGTGCCTCCATCTCGCTCTTCATCTCCCCCAGCGCGGCAGCCTTTGCCTGCTCAGCCTCCGCCACGCGACTCTTGAGCTGCGCCGTCGTCGCCTGCAGCTTCTCCTCCAAATGCTCCTTGCCCGTCTTCTCTATGATGAGGTCCTCCCGGTATCTGAGCAGCATGAGATGCATGTCCTCGGTCTTTTCAGGCAGGTTGATCACCTCGTTCTGCATCTCATCCGCCTTGATGAGGTGCTTGCCCGTCAGCTTGTCCGCCTCGTCCTGAAGCCGCTTCAGCTCCCTCGACACCTTCTCTCGGTCAGCAGTAAGAGACTGGAGGTCCGACCGGGTCGCCTCATACATGGACGAGTAGCTCACTCTCAGCTGCTCCAACAGACCTTCCTGCTCTTGTAAGCTCTTGTTTAGCGAGTCCGTCTCTGCCTTGTGCGTCTCAGCGCGCTCATTCCACCCGTCCTCCACTTGCCTGCGATACGCGCTCTCCTCCTTCAGCTCCTCCTTCATCTTATCCACGGTCTTCTGCAGTCCAGCCTTGGACTTTTTAAGCTCAATGAGCTCAGCCTGGAGTTTCCTGTACTGATCCGAGCCGACGACGCTGTCGCCCGCGCCGACGCCGAGCAGCGCGCGCACCTTGACCAGCTCCTTCTGCATGTCGTCCCACTCGACGCAGCTGACGACGCGCGTGCTCACACCGGCGGCGCCGTCGCAGTCCAGATCCAGGTCGTCTGCAGTGGCTGAGCTGGTCGTCTCAGCCTCGCTGCTCGTGCTGCAGTGATTTGATGCGGCCTTGGTTGGCGACGGTGGCGCTGTGGACGACGAGGCCGTCTTTGCCAGCTCGACCTTTTGCTCCTCGGTGAGCATGGTTTGAATCCGCGTAATCTCACTCAAATGCTCTCTCTGCAGTCGGATCATCTCACTGCCGTTGATTACGGACTCTTGCTTCAGCTTGTTATTGGACACGCGCTCCTTGTCGAGCAGCTGCACCACCTCGCCGTGATCCTTGCGGCACGAGATGAGCTCCCCGTTGAGCAGGGAGTATCTGGCGCTGAGCAGGGCAATGTAGAGGTTGTCCTCGGCGTGCGCTTTCTCCTTGTCCCCGGACATCTCCTCAGCCTCTGCGCGCTCCACCAGCGCTCCCATGGCCTCCTCTTTGGTCTTGCCTTGCAGCCACTCTGCCAGGGCAGTGATCCCGGCCACGTCTCCAGCCTGTCGCTGCTCTTGCTCACGTAGAAGCGCGTCTGTGTCTCTTAGCTTATCCTTGAGCGCCGCGATCTGCTCTTCCAGCGGCACGACGATGGCCTTGAGCATCTCGGCGTCCTCGTAGGCTCTCTTCATGCCCTCGTCCATGTCCTTAGGCCCGGGCCCGATCACGGCCGTCTGTAGGTTGCTCTTGACCCTCCTTGCGAAGCTCTTTGTGGCATCTGACAGCACGGCGGCGCCCCCGAGCAGCGTGTCCTTGTCCACGATTGCGGCCCCGTTGTCTCCGCTTCCCCCGCTGATCTTGAGCTGCACCTTGAGCTCCATATTCTCTTGCCTTAGCTGGTCGACGATTGCGCTGACCCTCGCCACCTCGTGCTCGCTGGTGGTTCTGGCGCGTGCGGCCTCGTCGTGCGCCTCGCTCAGCAGCTGCGTCAGCGTGGCGAGCTCCTCCACCGCAGAGTCGCGTTGGCGCGTCAGGTCCATCAGGTTCTCCTTGACGAGGCTGGCCACGGCGACCTCGGACTTGGACTCGTCGACGGCGCGCTCCAGTCGGGCCACCTTGGCCTCCAGGGTTTCCTCCTCCTCCTCCTGCGGCTCCCCTGGGGGATCCCCCGGGGGGTCGTCTGTGGTGGACATGGTGGTGAGATTGGGCTGCTGCTACTGCTTGCACTCTGCAGTCTGCAGTCTGGACAGTCAGGAGAACTTAAAGAAGAAGAAGAAAATTAAGGCAGCTCCTAATCAAGGGGAGACATATTTTTATCTCCGATCATTGAATATCTATATTAATACATTCTTATTTTAAGATAACAGGTATATGAATTGTAAATTTAATTCATAAATTATTTATTAAATTATATTATGATTCGATAAATATGGGAAAACACTTTTAAGTAAACTATCTCTCAATATGTTTTAGCCCAGTTTTAAAATGTGGTTTCCCTGATTTGCTTAAAATCTGTCATAAGTCGGAAAATGCATAAGTCATGACAGTAAATTGTACTTAGTCACTTAAATTATGTTCTTTTTTACCATCCAAATGCACTTAAGACTGAAATTAGACATATAAATGTGTATAACGTGCAATAATGCACCTTAAATTGAATATTTCGTAATTTAAAAGCCCTTTTCCCTCATTTCCCATGCATTGTTATTGTTGTCAATTTTTAAATGTCTCAGTCGCCTGAGTTGAAATTAGGAACAAAAACGAAATTTGACCCTTGTCCGGTGCCACGCCTTAAATTACACTTAATTACTTAATAACTCCGTTCCCTAATGAAGTGAGCCGTTTAAAGGGAAAAACTATCGTGTGCACAGCTGCACAGTTGGAATAAAGCTCCATGATGGCGAAATCCTGTTCCATTGTGGGTTCAGTTCGCCCGCTGTCGCCCAGATCGCTCATCGGACAAATGGGACCCAGGTCAGTCAGGAAGACACTTAATTTAATGACATAATGAGGCCGTTAATTAGACGTGTAGTGGCTTTAAGAAAACATGTGAGCTTAAAAGTAGGGTAAAAAGGGGCTCAAACGGATCGCCGACTGAGTTCAATCCAGTATCAAAATATTGGATCTCGGCTGAGAGCGAAAAACGCTAAAAACGGAACGAATCCGATTCCGCCTCAGCCACTCGCTGTCCGGCATTCCCTCCGGAGAACAACAAAAAACGACGAAGGAGTTTTTGACATCTCCGAGGCGGCCTCCGAATCCCTCCGTATCCCCTCCATCGGCCCTCCTCCGAGCGCCCCACCATGCTCAACTCGATCCTGCTCGTGGTGTGCACGCTCCTGCTGATCGGCACGGCGTCCCTGGCGCTGCTTCTCCTTCTGGGAGTGGTCTCCGCAGCCGTGAGCCTTCCGTTCATCATCACCATGGCG
>LR139462.1:16051-28337 GCA_900659605.1 Tisbe holothuriae | reverse complement strand
CGGCGTCCCTGGCGCTGCTGCTCCTCCTGGGAGTGGTCTCCGCAGCCGTGAGCCTTCCGTTCATCATCACCATGGCGGTCGTGTCCGCCTGCATGTGTCTCGTCATGTGCTGCCGCTTCCTATGCGGATAATGAGGGGTCATTAAGGAACTAGGCTCCTCGGAAGAATTGCCCTTAATTAATCGGATGATAATGAGGGGTCATTAGGGAAAATTTGTCTGTGAAATGATATTGAACTTCTCGGAAGACACCAAAGTGATTGAAATAAATTGAAATGTGTCCAAAAAGCATTAATGACTGCTAATGAAGGTATTAACGACGATCTCTTACACCCATTGAGGTTACTTTTCTTATGCTGTAAGTGAAGCTTTGTGTGTGTAAATTTAACTTATGTCACTTTTATACACATTTTTCGTGCTGGTTGCAAATTCTGACCCTTTAAAAGTAACCGTGAGCA
This sequence comes from Tisbe holothuriae, assembly GCA_900659605.1. NCBI lineage: Eukaryota > Metazoa > Arthropoda > Copepoda > Harpacticoida > Tisbidae > Tisbe > Tisbe holothuriae. Next base: position 27,881 of record LR139462.1, on the reverse strand, counting down.
ACTTTTATGACTAGATTTCAAGCATTCTATGCTATATTTTAGCTCTTATTTCCCTTCCCAATACATTTTGAAACATCGCCTTAAAACATATCTTTGAACAAAAGACGAATTTTGGGCTCACTTTCATGACTATTAAGGAGACTTTATGACGTTTCTTACATGCCGAGGAGGATATAAAACGGCTAATAGCACTATTTATGAGACTGCAAATTGGTTCTTCATTGCATAACTGTTATTGTACTTAATATTAATATATTTCTTCCAAGACATAAAGCCTCCCACTGTTTTCTAATAATGAGCATTATTTTTGCATGCTCGGAGATCATCATTCGGAGGCGTGTAGAAGAAGGCTCTTAAGTAGCTATTTTGTAATGACAGCCATGCTCGGAGGCTTCTTAAGGCAAAAAGGCATCAAGCCCAACTGCGGCGTTAATGATGATTGGAGAATGGAATAATGACTAATAATAAGAAATGGAGATTCATTATTCACAGAGAGAGATCGTGTCAGTCTTAAAGTTTAATAATACTCGTGAAATATTGGCTTTATTATAGAAATTACAACTATTTTCCGTCTCAATTTATTAAAAAAAGCCTTTAAATATGTTGAAATAGACATTGCGTGCCTAACTCTTTATAAGTGATCTTCTCGTCTTGCTTGTTTTTTTCCCCCGCTGTTCTTGGGTCTCATTTTCACTCTCGTTTTCTGTTTGCGGATGCCAAGCAAATATATTCATGAAGTGTTGGAAGCAGCTCTTAATGGACTACTTTGCACAGTGGGTTTAAAGCGAAATTAATAACAATGACTTTAAACTATTTGCAAGCTATGTATTTAAATGAGTCATTAAATGACGATACTAAGCCCTATGTGTTTAAATAAGTCACTTAATAACGAGACAAAACCACTGTGAATGTTTGCATGTCTTGTGTGTATTTTTAGCCCTGTCATGCATAATGTATGAAACGATTATTATTACATTGCTAACGCTATTTGACGGTGGAGAAGAAAGTGACGACGGGCACAATTCAAAGATAATTTGGTTAAAAGAGAGTTAGTTACTACATTATATTATGTATAATAGTTTTTGAAACCCGTTTATTTTTCTGAAGGAAGGGTATATATTTACTGGGTGTACTGATTTTTCAACTCCCCCATGTATTTGCTGTTAAATACGCTCTGAATGAGCATAAATTTCACATTATTCCCCTTGCTTCATTTCGGCCATTATACCCTAATTTCAAGATTGTGTCAATGAGCTTTTAAAAACGTATTTGAACCGCATCTGAAAGGGTCAATTTTTAAGAGTATTAGGGTTCAAATAGCCCATTTAAACGTTCACAATATATTTGATTATGCAGCAAATATTCTAACCCTGCGACCGCAGTGACCTTTTACAGACTTAATTGCAATTAAATTTGATAATAGCTTAATGACCGCAGGGGTCATTGCTCTTTTAAAACTATTTTCAAGTGATTTGCGATTATGTTATTAATTCCTTGTTGGGCCTTAAGCAATTAAATCATATGCATGCAAGCGATTAACATTCCTCAAGATTTCGCGTCGTCGTCGTTTTTTTATCAGGCGGATCTTTGAAATGGGAAAATGAACATTCCTGAATATTAAAATTAAAAAGAACGCGACTTAACATGAAGTTGGACATTTTTTAAATAGCTATCATTTTAACTTATCAACAGTACTGTTCGTACTTTGATAGAGTCAAAGTCCTGACCTTCAGTATGATTTTTGTTTATTTCGTTATGTAACAAAAAATGCTGAATTTTAGACAAGTACGTTTAAGCACATGAACGAATCAATCTCAAAAACGAAATGTTTGCCTTGAATCACTTAAACAACTTTGTATTGTCTCAAAATCTCGATATATTAATTCAGTGCCGAGATATTTCTGAGAGTGAAATAAAAGTTGTTGCACATTTTTTTGAAACAACCTTTTATATTTTCTTAATCGTGTCGCTATGCAAAACACAAACTTATAAGACGATCAAATATCCTCGTATATATATTAATAACGTATCTATATCAAATTTCATCTTATACCACATATGGATATCTCTGGAAATGTTTTAGATCTGGGGATAGGGAACATTGTTATAAACGTAAAATTGAAAAAGCTATTGGCCCATAAAGCCTTATTCACAAGAACCCTATGGTGATATAAGGTATACAATGTCAATATATTACTGGGCGTGTGTGTGTGTGTTTTCAGGGTTGCCAGTTTTTTCTATCTTTAAGGTGCATTTCATTTTGGTAACCCTGACCTTGTTTAAACTACAGCGCTGCTACCTTCTCAACTTTAATCCTTAAGAGAGACCACTTTTCTGATTCTGGCAACCCTTAAACTCTGCCTTTGTTTTCTTCTTGTTCATTTCTCCGAATAAGGAAGTCACTATAGACGAATCTCTTCTTCTATTTTAAAGACCTTCTTCTCTCTATTTTACGACCTCTCGGGGTAAAGAATGCTTTTTCTCTCTCGATTGAAAACGACATTGTATAAAACGTCACTAAAGACGAGAGGAGAGCTAACAATGAGCCACAGGGAGGGACACTTTATTGGCTGTATAATGCCATCTAAAAGCGGGCATCTATGAATGTATTATATTCTTCGTTCTTTTATCTTCATAACAATAATAATAGTAATATCTTTTCTCACTCTAATGTTGGCACTTTCAGTGTCTCTGCCGCACAATCTTGTAAAGCCTGTTTATAGTCTTTGAGCTCCTCTTCTGTTTTCATTCGCACATACATTCGCATCTCTGCCCATTTTAATGCCTTTTAAGCGCGTCCCTTTTTAAGGGAACCAATCTCGAAAACTTGAGGAGAAGACTGGCGCCACCAACTGAAACTACTGGTTGATCGTTTTCTTCTCTTTAAAACGTGCTTTATTACCAGGAGGACTTGTCTTCAAAATGTCTTGTGTGTTGCAGCTGAATGAAGCCTCCTCGGAGGAGCTGCGAAATACGATTAAGGGAGTCTTTCACTGCATTTTGTAAATCCCCTCAGGACATTAGAATCTGACCCTCTCTTGTGCCTCGGAGACCATCTCACTTGGGAGACTTTAGCCCAGAGAACCTCGGCGATATGAGTCTCCGATCCTCTTCCTCGCACTCCTCCTCCACGGAGGTGCTGACGCCGCGCTTCTTGCAGTTGAGCTCCGCCGCGGCCGCCTTCCCCGCCGAAGCGGACTTGCCCGCGTATGTCCACCCTAGCCAGGAGAGACACGCGATGAGGACAGCGACGAGCAGGCTTCCGATGAGCCCGGCCACGATGAGCAGGGGGAGGAGCTCGCCGGAGCTCGTGGAAGTGTCGTCGGAAGTCGGGAGATTCGAGTCTGAAACAACAAATGAAAAATTCATTATGGGATCACTAAGACTGTAATCCTTGCTAGCCAGCACTACAATACTTCATTTCAATAATTGTAGGAAGCTAATATGCTAATCCTTGCATGCTTTATTAAAGTACGTAATATTTGACTATTTTTTTATTATTAAACACTCCAATATCACTTCAATTAGTTCAAAATTAAGGTAAAATGAAAAAAATGCTAAATTCCATTTGAAAGTCATATTAGTAATTCTTTGAGAACTGTCTGTTGACCCTTGGCCTTTTAAATACCGCACATCTCTTCGTTCATTTTTTGCCCTCTTCCATTGTATCCCATTATCATAAATGTACTTGCAAATTGCCTCATCTTCATTCTTCTCTAGATTTGATTCTGATACGCCTGTCACGTCGAAAACGGTGCGAACACGTGATAGAAGCAAGAGGAGAAATTGGCGCCATAGCGGAGAGGGAGAAAAAGAGCTGGAAGTGCGCCAAAAAGTCTTGGATGTAATCAATTACAAACACTTTTGAGCTGTAGACGAAGGAGAGGCATTGTCGCAATTTGGGGCTCAAAAGATGTTAAAAATGATGGGGATTTAGGGGAGAAAAAGAAGATTTATCTCGTCCTCTTTTCGGATCAGAAATGGAGCCAGCAGAGTTACCAATAAAACGGCGGATATGGTCAAAAGGACTCTGATGCTTAAGAGCACGTTCTTCAAAGTAGCACATGTTTAGCTTGAATGAACACGACTTCGAGCATCTTATGACCATTTACACACTCAAGTACAACTTTAAAAGCTCTTTTGTGACTCGATTTTCTGTTTTGGCATCTTTTGATTATTTCATCCTTTCCACATAGAAACATGAAATAACTACACTTTTAGAACATGCCATTCTGTAAAAAGCCACAGCCTATTATAACCGTCAATGACGACAAAAACGTGTAAAGTATTCCTACCTTTACTTGACTTATCCTCGGAGGAGAACCAGAAATTATCTCCCTCTGCCGACATCTCCTCATCCCTATCATGGGCGTCTTCCACGCCTCCTCCGAGCCCTCCCTCACCCTCCCCGCACAACGTCGACACAATCGTCCCGTACTGCTCGCCCGGCTGAAGAGTCTCGCCGCGCGCGTCAGTCGGCGTAAAGTCCACCGAGTAGAGCGTGCACCGCTGCAGCCCTGACAGCGCCAACTCGCTGCCAGATTCGTCCTCCGCGCTCACGTTATGCTGCGTGTTGAGACACGTGGGCGTGGCGGCATCGCCCTGGTCGTAGTAATAGTACTCCTCGTCCAGAGTGTCCGTCTCAACGTCGGAGCCGTCGCCGGACCCTTCCTGGGACAGGTCCAACGTGTATTCCTCTTGCGGGGCGCTGCTGTCGGAGAAGATCTTGGTCTGCCGCATCGGCCCCTTCTGGCTGTGCGGGCAGTGCGTGATGCGCCAGTGCAAGACGCGATCCTGCGGCCGACAGTCGCGCTGCTCGATGCGGAGCCGCACGGTATCGTGACCTGCGCGCAGGTCAAACTTTGGCTTGGGCAGCGTCCGCTCTTCCTCTGATATCCACAGCGTATCGTCGCCCTCTGCAGCGCTGTTATCGTGGCCAGGGGACGCCAGCAAGCGCAGGCGGAATGTGGTGCATGGGGTCAGATCTGAGATCTGCAGTGGAGATTCAGCCCGGAGTGTCTGCACTGAGCAGTCGTCCGCGGCCTCCGCACACGTCTCCAGCCGCCAGCCGGACGTCTTGTGCGCGCAGACAGGCGGCCATGACAGCACAAGCGAGTCTGAGAATGACTCCACTCCTGCCCGATGCGCCGCCGGCCAGAACCGCCTCGGCTGCGAGTGCAGCAGCTGCCCGCCAGCGCCGTTCTTGGGCACGACCACCAGGCGCACTGAGTACACCTCGCAGTCATCCGGCAGGCTGAGCGTGAACGAGGTGACCTTGCCGTCGGCAGCGATCGGCGGTGAGATGCTGGCGTCCGTGGACACAGTCTCTCGCTTGCTCAGTCTGTGCGCCTCCTCGTAGTACGCGTACTGGCGGTACTCGAGCAGGTAGCTCTGCACACATGTGCGGTCGATGAGCCGGTCAATGTGCGACCAGTCGACGCGAACGCGCACTGACGTGCTGATGAACGAATTGTAGTTCTGGCTGTCGCCCAGGAGGAGATACTCGGGCGAGTTCCTGGCGAGCACAGCCTCTGCAAAGGTCAGGCAGTCCTCGGTGCTGGCTGAGCTGCAGCATGTGGCCAAGGCCAACAATGCGAGGCCGAGTAGTATCCTTCTCATTGTGGATTCCACAGAGGTCTTATAACTGTAATTTGTATGTCAGTGGGGTCGCCGACACCGCCGGCGGCTTGATTGAATCATTGTATCTGAAAAGAAGAAGAAAATTAGGATAACTTAATTTTGCCAGCGAGCGAGGTTTTTCGTCTTCAAAGTTTGATTACTTTCTCTGTTACATCTTAAGAATGAAAGTCTAGTACAATATTTGTCTTTTGACATATTTGAAGCCCATTCGTTACATTATTTCCCCCTTTCCAAGCTCTTTTTTTGTCAGTTTCTCTCGTCGTAATTGAGCTGTCTTTGTCATCTTCAGAGAAAGCCAATTTCCGCCGCTTTTACCTTTTCCTCCCGTTTCTTGGACTTCTCTTTAAAACTACATTCTCGGAACATCATTAATATTTATTATACTGTTAAAAAGTTCCTTTCAGACATTCCTCCATCATCTTTCGCCCACGCATTTCTTAATGTAAACTGATATTTTAGTGATTCATTATTTCTTTGCAAGTGCACCAGCTAATGAATGCTCGACATCATCCGAGGAGGCTGTTTAAAGCTACTTCCTCATATTTAGCTCGTGCTATCTCTCTTTCCGTCTAGCACTTCTCTCTCTCTCTCTCTCTCCTCTTTACACGTTGTCTGACTCTCCTGAAATTCTCTCACCCAGTCTCACTTCTGCTCGTTTTATCGTCGACGTCTTGTTTACCTTTTTTCACGTCTTCTTCTCACTTTTTGTACCGAGAAATCGAAGCAGCCAAGGACTGCAAACAATATTATTAGTACGAAAGAGGGTTTAAAGCAAGAAAATTAAGAAAGTGGCCATTATTCGTAGTTGAAAGTGGCACACATTTGTACCAGTTCATTATGATTAAAAACTATTTTAAATGTTAAGGTTTGATTCCAGATCCACTCCCCCATTTTCAAGCCCATTTTGATATCTGTCGATGATTTTAGTCTGTATCGACAATTTGTCTATCGTCAAAAAAAGCCACTGCGTGTAAAAATCTTCTGTCCGCACTAACAAGAAAAAAAGGAGTTTGGGATTTGATGTCAATTTGCGCTTACGGAGAGTGATAAAAGGGCGCAAAAGGGGTCAGAAGGGAGGTCAAAAAGTGCAGATTATGAGCCTCTATAATTGCAATAGTGATATTAAGCATTTTTCTCGCTAACATCTTGTTATTTAGTCCCAAGTGACTTTTAAGAATGCTCGAAGCTCACGTCACTGCGTATAAAAAGCAATGGTCATTTTGTGGAATTAATCAGAGTGGTGTAAACGACATAAATGTATTTTGCTCCTGACGAGTGACGTTTTTGATGACATAAAACGCTTCTGCTTCGTGTCAAGAGGGAAAATGAATGAAGTAATAATAACAGACGAATTAATAACATTTTTAAGACTTAGGTCACATAAAAAATCCAGACAGAGATTTTAGTCATTAATTGCTTGAGTCACTTTTTGCCTACTTTTGTATGAAATGGAATTACATATCCACTGAAAACAGAAGTCTTGCATACGTTGAGCTTTTAGTCATTAATTGCTTGAGCCCCTTTTGGCCTATTGTTTCTTTTGTGTCAAATATCATTACTATGATTAGTCTTGCATATTTGGCAGTTGAAAATTAAAAAAATGACCTTGACTTTGATGCGATAATTACACTCTGACGTAAATTCGATCATTGCGTAACACAGGGCAGGAAATCGAACTCTGATGATAAAAGCACAATTTGTCCTTACTTGGAATGTTGTTATTTGTCACTGCGTTATTCTATCCTCGATATGCCGCATTGTAAACCATCAATATCACCATTAAGCAAAAATAGGCTCCAATATAACGAGCTTTCTTATTGCTGTCTCATTTGAGGAGAATATCCTTCAATGCTGATTAACATAAAGCACAAATTGTTCTGTTCAGTGTCTCTTGTTGATACGCACGGAGACTCCGATATGGCTGACGTCCGACTCTCGACTGAATGCGCATTCGGAGGAGAGCTCCGAGCGCCTCCGAGGAGATTGAAAGCGCTTTCGGAAGAGAGACGCAAAATTGAAGCAGTCAGAATGGCGCGTCAACAACAGAAATGCATAAAAATCAGGCCTTAATTTGACGGTTCGATAACAATATTGAATAATAATAATGTTCTAGTCTTGAATTCCGGTATGCGCATAATTCTTGTTTCCTCGTTTATGAGCAGGGCTTACTTTATTACTTTTATGACATTACATATACAGAATACTCATAACAGCTACAAAATATTAGTCTAAAACTCTTTGAATGTGCTTAAAGGTTAAACAAGTTACTTTAAAAGTAATTTCCACAGTGCTTTTGAAGAATAGGCATCCAAATCTCAGGAGAGCCGACGAAAACAAGTCGTCAACACCTCTGTAATTCTATGCACAGTGGCTATAAAAGGCCCTTTTATGCATCGAGTGTAATGTATTCAGAGCAGCATCAGCAGCATGCTAAATGATTCAGTTGTTGTCCTCCTCTCTCATTCTTATTGTTGTTTTGTCAGCACAATTATTTCATTCTCAGGTTGCTTTCTGGACATGACAGGGAAATTAATCTGGGGGAGAAAAAGGACCTTTTATGCATAAAAGGCTTTTATACCTTAAGCTGGAATTTGTACGATTCTGTTTGATTTGAGATGTAAAACCTGTCCCATTTTCACACTCGTAGAATCCGCTATTTCGTCTCTCGAGATGCCAAAACACTTTTTGTTTTTCCTTCTTCCAGTTCTTTATAGGACGCCTAGAGAGAAGAAACTTGTCCTCTTAAGATAGATTCTAAAGATAGATGAAAGTATAGCTGCTGGAGCTTAATGGGAATATTAAAAGATGCGCATTTTAGAGCCTTAAATTCCAGTGTGACCTTTTTAACCTGTTTGCAAAGGTCCTTTAAATTGACTGCTACAGTGAACGAAAATGTACACCACACACAAAGAAACAGGGATTTGGCACTTGCACTCTCAATAGTGTTATAATGCAATTAAACAAGGTCTAAAGATGCGTTCTACCAACTTAACTCAAATCGATTAGGTAAATATTAAGCGGAGATGGCATAAACTCCAGTATAAACTATAAAATACTGCCACCCTTGAGTCCTAAACTCCAGCTAACTATGTCCTATACATTACTCACGTGAAAATCTTGTAATCCATCAACTCTCGCTTTATCCGAGAAAAATGATAATCCACTCGCATGTTGGACCTTATTGGACATTTTATCCACATCTGAGCAGAGAGCTGATGCCAAACATCTCACATTTGGAGCTGTATAACTAAGAAAAATACTACTCTAGGTATTACTTTTGCACAAGTCTGCATTTTAAACTAGATTAAGAACGGTTTACGAATACACAAGTATTTTAATTTCTCAAGTCTATAAATAGCATATTTGCCAGTTCATTATTTTTCTAATAACGCTCTCCTAGTAACAGCCTATGCAGCTATGCAGCTATGCATGGTGAAGCCACCTTTTCTAATCAGAATGCAGGCTCATGCTGCCGTTGATGTATGGCTTCAAATTGCATTTTTGTTGCAAAAATAATCGCTCTTTGAACTTTTGCACCTTTGAAGGCTCAGCTTCAGTCTAATACACAGTCAGGGCAGAACATTATATTATCAGGTGGATTTCAATTTTGTTCTCAAGTTTTGACTTTGCTTATGTCCTCATATTTGTAATTTGTTTCTCTTTTTACGGTAAGTTTAAAAATGAAGTATAGCGAAATTTGCAATGCGTTACATATTTTGTAATATAGTCCACTACAGTGTTAATTATGTATGCCTGCTCCGTCTATACTTTTCTCTTGGCCATGTTTCAAGATTATTCCATCTTTTGCTCCTACATGATTTTCTTTCTTCCTCCTCCTCATTAATATTAATCATCTTTCCTTCTTCTTCTAAAGTCTCGAATGAAGTGTGCTCTGAATACAGATTGCATAACCGAGCTTTAAATGAAGGTACACATGAGTGAAATGTCAAAAGTTCTTCTTTAGTGTCTGCATTCCTTGCATCTGAACTGTCGTAACTTGTTCATTTTCCATGCTCACGTGACCAAGGGGAAGAAGATTATCTGGATCGCTAAAATGCAATGTGTGGGTCCGGAGAAAAAAGCAGGGATGCCAACTTAATAAGGTACTTCTCTAAATATATTATGCTCTCTTGGCATTTAAGACATGATTGTTTTTCTTAAACTGTCAACCCTTGCTTCCCCTCTGCAGGGGGTTTAAACGCCTTCACTGGCTGCTCCTGTTCCTCTCCTTCCAGTTGTTCGTTCTCCTCCTCTTAAGATATGGGGACACTCAAACGAGATGGAATAAAAGATAGCAGCAGGAGTGGGGGTGCATTCGTGCATATTATGCTCGCTGCTGGTGTCACTTTAAAGTCGCTTCAAGAGCAGTTCAATTTAGGTAAATAGGTCAGAAGACCCCCAAGATGGAATCAAAGAGTTATTATTCAGGTGCCCTTGGTCCTGACCTATTTTTCTGGCAATACACGTACTAACCTTGTTAAGCTCTAATAGAGCCTGATTTCAAGTCTCAATTGAAATAAGTCTCCTTTGGAAGAAGTAAAACTTCTACTTCCCCGAAAATAGAGAAGCGAATTTTGTACGAATTGTTGTGACTCCCACACCATGTTGCTAAACAAGACATTTTGTGACTATTTGCCGCTTTGATGCAAGTTTAAAGGCAGCACATTCCAATGCTCCTATGGAAGAAAAAGTACTTCTTCCTCCCGATACATTTGTATTGGAAACTTTTCCTGTCTCAATATCAAAGAGAAACAATTTTCCTTTGAGAATATTATGGATTTGAAGTTGTATTAAATTTTTCATTGTGTCGCCAGCGGAAAACTATTATTACTCTTATTGATATAAAAAAGTTGTTAATTTTTAAATGAAACTGCAATGCAATGAAAAGTTTCATTATAAAGTATTAATATAACAAGAGAGTTGTTTTTTCTTTGTTGTGAAAGAGTCAGTTTTCAAATGCATTCAAAATGGAAATTTGTGAATCATCCAAGGTGTCGTTTGGGCGAATTCACCATTTCAAATTTATATTCATCGCGGTTTTGGAATGTCATAGAGCTATAAAACGGTATTTCAGCGTTACTATAGTTTTACCATTAAAGCTATTGTCAAAATGGGTTACTCAATAATTATACTTAGTTTTCAGAGTATCAGTAAACTGTGCTAACAGGTACAAGTGCTAATTTTTAACTTAATAAATAACCGGCTACACAATGATTCATTTTAAGCACATATTTATCCAGGCCGCGTGCTCAGTTTCACCATGATTTGGCAGTTAAAAGTTTTTGCTAAACTGTTTGTTTGCACACTTTTTCTTCTGTGCTGCCACTTAACTCTTTAAAAGGCTGTTTCACGATACGAGCAAAATATACACTACCATGACCAAAATGGCGAAATACGAAACATAAATTAACATGTATCATTCATTGGCTATACATTATGTGCATGTGCAATCAAATTTCGACCTGATACTATTAACTGTTTCCACTGTTCAGACCTTTTTCTTTATCTTGAACTTGATCCACATGTTTACACTTTTAAACAAACACTTCTCTTTGCATCCTTTTGTCCCAAAGCCCTTTTTCTACCGAATGCACACATTATCGTTATGTAAGCTCTTTATTTACACGTCTCTATTTGGGGAGCAACGAACGAGATTAGACGTTCGAGAAGAGATTATTTTTGCAAGCAATTATTTTTGAAGACGATATGTCTGGTATTTTTATCAGTGTAGAGAAATAATAAGGCTATCCTTGAAAAACAAATGCAATCTTTCAAGGTTCCAGAGATTGCAGTGTGATTTAATCATAACGTTGTATAACTTGTATTAGGGAACAAGATCATTATATGGAAGTTGTTCTTTCCCATCTTTATTCTTGTATTCTATCCCTGGTCTGGTTTCATTTAAAGCTTTACAATGAAAGTTCATATTTAAAATTAAAAAAGTTCAGTTCCTTTCTATCACTGAACATGATTAGCAATCAATCTGAGCACCAAACAGGTCAAGGAAATTGTTTTTAAACCTTGGCATTCTTGTGGTGATAGGAGACACAAACAATCTCTTTCTTGAAAGATTACCTCAAACTTGTTTCAAAATATATGTTATCAATAAATATTCAGCCTAATACTTCTTACAAGAAAAGAAGGATCTTTGAAAGGAGGTCAAACAACATCAGAAAGAAGTTTCTCGTCC
>LR139461.1:7029-41001 GCA_900659605.1 Tisbe holothuriae | reverse complement strand
CCGCGATCGGCCTTTGTCGACATGTGACACGTCTCCCGACACGCATACGGCCCGGCAAAGATGAACGTGCAGTCAGAGTCCTGCGGCGCCATGGCTTTGATGTCTTCCTTGAACAGCTCGTAGCTGCTGTTGACAAACTCCATCTCGTTGACGCCCAGGATGTAGATGGTGACCATGGCGGCGTCCGGGTCGACGGTGGTGGTCGTGGTGGTGGGCTCCGTGGTCGAGATCTCCTCTTCCTCACCTAATGAATAATACTCGGTTAAGAGGTGAACAAGGGAATAATGAATAATTTCTGGTACAGTGGACACTTTTGACACTAAGATAAATTTTATTACACATACCCAGAAAGAAGTCCTCAATCTGGAACTCCATATCCCTCTCAATGTCCTCCTCCATGGTGTTCCCATTGATCACCTTGATCTGGGTCTGATTACTCGTCGGCTGCACCGCGAATCCCATCGTCCACTCGCCACGCTGCATATTCACGGCAGCCATACGCCCGTTACCCGTCGAGATGTAGATGTTGCCGAAGCTGGGAGCGATCTACAATTGACTTATTAACATGGAATAGAGCTTAAAAGTCTATGGATCGTACGAGGTTCATCCTCATGTCAAATCTATGCACGCTCTCGTCAATGCCAGTGAATGTGAACGTCTTCCTGTTGTTGGGTTCCATTGGTGCGCCAAGGTCGTCCTCGCTGATCTGAGAGCCATTGATTTTATGGTTGTAATTGACTTCGGTGGACACGAGGGGGACCTCGGTGTAGGTGATATCCAGCAAAGGTACTGCTGGTGTTTGTGGGGGACCGTTTACTGTCCAGTTCACCCAGACTGAGCTGGAAATGGAAGCCAATATAGTACAGTTGTTATATTAATAGCTACATGGCAAGTAGAATCTAGAATTAGAAACTAACGCAATTACTGTATCTCAAATTAAATTTTAGGTTGCCGATACAACATGTATCGTAAAGATAGCTGACCAATCCTAGTAATAATTAAAAGCCTAAAACACAATTAATCAATACAGTTACACTACTTACCTCCCATACGAGTTAACAGCAAAATCCCCACCCGGATCATCAAACGGTCCGAACAGATACTCATCCGTTAGCTCATCATAGAAAATATAGTCGATAACATTGACCCCCTGGACGATCCTCTTGACTTGGACGTCCAATGTGAAGAAGGATCCGTCACAGCCCTCCAGGATCATTGGCGAGTCCTCATTGAAGTCAATCGACCCGGACAGGTCGCAGTTCTGGCACTGGGACACGGCTGCCAAGGACAGCAAAACTAGAACCGATCTTGGGCACATATTTTAATATTGTTGTTAGCACATTGTATATATCCGCCTCAGCAAAGGCCTTTCTTCTGTTAATGATGTCGTCATAAGCGCTTATCATTAAAATATGCATGTAATCAGCTTGATTAGTTTCAAGGCAAAGATAACATGAATATGCCTCAAGTGATAACATTTAACGCGGAAGTAATCTGTACGGTTTGAAGATCTTTCAACATCATGGTTATATATTTTCCATCTTGACAAGATTAAGTTGGCGGTATGTTAACATGTCCATTTCTTGAGTTGTCTTAAACCTCTTTTTATTCATGATCTTTTTGACGAGATTAAACCAATTTTAGGTTATTGGGCACGTATAAAAACAATTAATTCTATTTCCTCTCTAGTTAATTAAATATTAAGGCTGTCTACAATGAATACCTAAACGATTGATATATATAATCTGAAATATTGCAACACATTTACACATAATTAAAAACGAGCTGTCATTTAAGAGAAGCTGACAGCACACATTAGGAATGCTTAATTTGAATTTTCACATTGCTTTCATGATTCATCATAGAAGTTATTATTCTAATTTTTTATGAAGTAAAGCCTTTCTCTTCTTCTACGCAGCAGCTTTACTTTCAGGCTCTGACACATTCTCTTCTGTAATATTTATTATTAAGTTATGGTAAAGTAACGGTTTTATAATCTGCTTTCTAAGATGCGAGGAATAAAATTTATTTGCTTTTTTTGAGAGATTTAAAGACATATTCTATTAAATCCAGAATACTACTTCGTTCATATTGTGTGTTATAGGCTTTTTATTGAAAGCCGAGAGAAGGAGAGAAGCAGAATCACCATCTCCCAACAGAGTTAAGCCCTTGGCCACACGACAAAAGAGAAAGGAAATACCAAGTATCGATATCTATTTTGTGTGGCTCAGGGGAAATTTCTTCAATAAAATGTCTTTGGAAATGCCCTTCGTAGGTCACAGCAGCTGTTACGTCATCATCATCCCGCCCACACTACTAGCAGTTGAACCTGTGCTCGGTCCCGTCCGGCAGCATGAGCGTGACGGTCTTGGGCGTGATCCAGACGAGCTTCGGGGAGTACATGGGGTTCCACTGGACGGCCTGCGCCAGCGCGGGGGTGTTGTAGGTGCGCGTGCACTTGGTCTGGGCGTTGCCGAGGCCAAACATGCCGGTGGACGTCTGTAACAAGATATTATCAATATAGACTTACTAAAGACAAAATAATCGTTTAAGATGTAAAATCTGACCTGCCAGAAGCAAAGCCTATTATCCGCTGGCGAGTATGTGGCAAGGTTCTTTCCGTCCGGTGCGAAGCTGACAGCAACGATGGCCCCGCCGTGAGCAGTGATCATCTGGACCTTGGCGGCGCCGCGCAGCTCATACATGGCCAGCTGACCGACCTTGGTCCCGACGGCGATACGGCGGGTCTGCGTGCAGTGGGAGATCTGGGGGAACTGGCAGATGGGGGAGAATACCTGGAAGTAACGGAAACAGTTAATCAAGGTCAAGTGGAGGACGGTTATTAAAGTCTTACATCTGCCATGGGCCTGTTCTTGATGTGGTTGTGATCCACACAATGAAGTACAATGTCGACGACGTCCACGAGTAGGTCGGTGAGCTCAGCCTTGCTGCTGGCGATGAGCGACTGCACCAGGTGGAGGATCTCAGCCTTGCTCCGGGTGAGAACGTGTTGTGCGAGGTTCACGTTCAGAGCCTGAGCGTTGGAAGCCAGATTGTTGTACCGAGCAATCTCCCGGGCAAAGGAGGTGATGACCGCCGCCGGCCGAACCTTGGCTATGTGTGCCAAGGCTAGCCGGGACGTTCGACACGAGTCTCCCGAAGGTGTCAGAGGCAGGCCGTACTTCCCTGAGGGTACCCACCAGTCTGCTTCACAACAGAGCTCAAGCAGTCCGAGTAGAACTTTGGATACCTCTAGATGCGGCTCCCAGAGCACAAATCCGCGCCCAATCAGATCAATGGCCGCCCGGCGGAGAGCGCTGTTGGACGGTTGCCTCGCTGTGGACGGGCTCAGCACCAGGAACATGAGCGCCTTAGCTGTCAAGCGCGTCAGGTGATTGCCTAAAGACACCTCCGTCTTGGCAGACCCAGCACCGGCTTTCTCCGCCTCAAGGTCAAACAGAGCGCCGATCACTCCAAGCAGGATGACCGCTGTTGTCTGGTTCCGCTTTGCCTGAGCGACGGATGAGTTCGCGTCGTCTTCTTCGTCCTCCAGTTCATCCAGATCGTCCTCCTCCGATGCACCGTTGTCGCCGTTTCCATTGCCAGCTGAGCCGTTGCCTCCGTTCACGCCGTTGTGGTGGGCGTGAGGGGTCTGGCCTGAGTGGAACGGGGGATCGCCGTACTTTGGCAGGTACTGACCCCACACATCAACCAGATGTTTCCGCCCCTTTGGGCCGAGGTTGCGCAGCTCAGCAACGAGTAGCTCCTGCGCTGCTAGCCGCACTTGCAAGCACCGATCTTGCCACCGCTGGGCGAGTAGCTCCACTTGCGGCTTTTTAAATGTCCTGGATCCGAACTGTTTCAATTTACCAGACAAAAGTAGACAGTGTAACGTTGAGAGCAGACTCCAACCCTGCTTGATCTGCTCCTGCACGTGGGAAAAGTTGGGGTCTGTTCCCGCCGCCAGGTCCATGGCCCCGTGAGTTGCTTGGCGAACGAGCTTACGTCGCCGCTCTTGCTCAGGGATAAATGAGGCGTTGGACACGCTGACAAGTGTGTTGGTGATGGCCACGACAGCGAGCAGGTGGTTCGTGGTGATGGTGTGCGACAGCTCCCAGTGCCCCAAGGATGTGAAGTAGAATGTCTCCAGCTCCCGAGTCTTCTCCGATTCTGAGAGATTGGGGGCGATATGGAGCGGCTTTAGCTCCGGTGGGAGTTTGACCTGGGGCGTGGCGGTGTTGGCTGGGCGGGGATACCACGTTGGCAGCGGTAGGGACATAACCCCGCCCTTGGACAGGATACCGAACGATACGGGAACGCGAGGGCGGAGCAGGCCGAGTTTGCTGATAGCGACCTTGTCCAGGTCCTTGTCGAGACCCCAAGCGTGTAAAAGGGACAGGAGTAGCTGGCCAATTTCGAGAGTGAGATTGATCTCGAGGTGGAGCGATGCTGGTCGGACACCCTTCCCTTGGCCCTGTCCGTCCTCACCCTCGTCGTCCTCATCCAAGGCCCCGGCCCGCTTCTCAATCTCATTCTTGGCCTTCTCCAGCTCTTCCTTGGCCTTCTCCGCGCCCTCTTTGACCTTGGACATGAAGCCGGTGAGCCTTCGTTGCGTCTCCGGGGACGCTGTGGACGACAGAGAGTTGATGCGGTCGTCCGCCCTATCCTTGACCTTTGACAGAAAGCCGGCGATCTTCTTGGCCGTGTCCGGGGACGCCGGCTTCGTCAAAGCCCAGATCTTCTCGTAGTCCTTTTGGTTGGTGAAACCCTGAGCCTCCATGGTGTTGGGCGTCATCGCGCTGTACTCCTCCGTTAACAGCTGTACAATTAACGCTTCCACGTCAAAGAAGAGAATGTGCGACTCGGAGTCCGCCTGGTTGCATCTGAATCCGTTAATGGTTAGCGGGAAGGCGCGCGTCTTCTCCCGAATCTGATCGATTTGTCCGGGTTTGCCCTGCGCATTGTTCATGCCACTCTGAGTGGCGAGCTTAATTGCGGCCAGGTTCCGATGCCGGAGCCCTCTGAAGAAGTGCAACGCCGGGTTGGCGCCCACATTCTCCGACAGGGTGATGGACGCGGCCTCATCACACGCGGCCAGGATCTCCTCGGCGGCCGAGCCGTGCACCACACGGTCCAAGTGCCCCGTCTCCATTTGCCACACGTACGACGTCCCATCAGAGCATCCCACAATGAGGAAGTCATCGAGCGGCCGCCACTTGATGGTGGCCACCGGGAACAGGTGCCTCGACGCCAGCATCACGCAGCGCCGCTCCTTGAGGCTGAGCAGGGCCACGGAGTTGTCCGATGCCACCGAGCAGATGCACTGCTGCACCCGCGGTGAGCATGACTCCGGTGGGACGTAGAGGCGAGAGATCTCCCCTGCATGTGAGCCAAACCGGTGCAACAGGGTGCCGGTGTAGATGTCCCACAGGCAGACGGTGAAGTCCACGGAGCCGGACACGAGGTGTGCGACGTCGTAGCGTGGGTGATCGTTGTTGGGGTAGAGCAGGCAGTTGACGCGCCCGCTATGGCCGAGCAGAAGCTGAGTCTGCGGCCAGTTGTTGAACTTCTGATGTCGGCCGCTGAGCAGGTGCAGCATGACGGTCTGCGTGGCGGGCACCATGACGATGGAGCCGTCCTCGCGACCGCAGACGAGGCGACATTGCATTGGTAGGAAGACTGTAGCTGACAATGCTGGCGAGGAGACGTCGTCCTCCGACTCTGAGACTGGTGCTCCTCCTGAGGCGGAGTTGTTGTTCTCCTCGAGCTGGTTTAGGACGCCTACGGGGGAGGGAACGAGCTCAGCCCAGAGGTCGGCCAGTGTCTTGACTAGATGCGGCTGTAACTTTGCTGGTCCGTCTCCATTGTCGTGCTTTAGCTGCATGGACGCGCAGTCCGGGGTGTCAGGGATCTTCCACACTGAGAGTCTGCCTTCGCAGTCACCGCGCATTAAGTACTTCAGCCACTTGCCATCCTGGAATGAGGAAAGAGAAAGAGAAAATTTAATGGCTTATTCACATGTATGCGACTTTCACTTGTAATGCATTAAAAGGCGTTCATTTCAAGAATAGCATATAAATCATATTTAAATACGAGATTAAGCTTGTAACTCAATAATATACTGTATAATAAGTAACTAATAACCAATCATTTGAATAGAATGGCTTTCTTTTGCATTACATTCATTACTGACAGGACAAAAAAATAACCTTTCCCCGTATCACGGACCTAGCATTGATTATTCGCCTATTACGACCAAACGTGAAAGTCGCCCATGGCAACGCGCACTAGCAAGGCCACAAATAACACGAGCTCAGTCGCTTTGATTCGCCCAACGGACAAACAAAAAAGTTTTCGTGTCAGGCATATTATTTGCATTTCGTGTAACAAAATGAAGACGGCAATCGTCATATTCTCGTCTCTTTTGATGTCTTCAATGGCTCTTGCAGTTACATTGCAAAACGAGGGAAAGGCATTGTATGAGTACGAAATAACGTACTTGGCGGATGATACAGGAATTAACATTTGTAAGCTTCATTAACACACTGAAGCAAGACTTGCTCGTTTTATTCAAAATATATTCCAAATAGGGGAGAATTTCGACCCACTGGGATCGCTCGAGCACCGACTGGCGGACTGTAATGCCGCCTGCAGCAGCCGGGTCTACTCTGGCAAGAAAAACACGTGCAACATCTTCTTCATGGATGATTCCACTTGCAATGTGGGCTACTTTTCGGACAGGTAAAGTCGAATCTCATTATCTTAGTCAGTATATAAACTTTGATCTAAATTCAGAACCGCATTGACCGAGCAAACGTCACCCACGGGTAATATGGAAGCAAGAATCTTGAAGGTGGTCAAAGCATTGGAACCATAAGTGAACCCCATTGTTTAACTGTGTATGACTAAAACCGACAATAAAAGAATGAGAGCAGATATCTTACCCTCGAGAAGATGAGGTACTTGAATGCAGGCGGGCAGTCGAGAGGTCGCTCCACTCCGCCCATCACCAGCTCGCAGAACATGAGCGAGGCTGTCTTGCCCGTGGCCATCTAAAAAAGAGAAACAATGGAGAGTCAATATTTGGTTCATCTCCTTCACTTTCGCATGAGTTATTTTTATCACTCTTGTTGAGTTTATAAAGGCAAGGAAACCTTTATAGCATTGCTCTTTACTGCTCTAGAACACAATTTGAATCCTATTAACGCAATAATGATTTATAATATTAAAATATTCATTTATAGCCTCTTTGTTCTTTCCATTTTATACAATAAAATTTCCTCCTCACCTTGCTCTTGTTGTGGAAGTCCTTGCTCTCCACGATGCAGTTCGTGGGCAGCTTGTAGAGATAGGCGCGTCCGTTGTCGCTCCAGGCGCACACGCGCTCAGCAGAGATGAACTCGCCGCCCAGCCAGCGTTCTCCGCGGCGGCACTCGACGTTAAGTAAGCTAGAATGAGAGGAAATAGGGGATGTTACTTATACAATATATAAGAAGATGTCATCTAAACAAATATGACAAAAACATATTATATACCCCAAAAATGGGACTTAGAGAGAGTCAGATACCAAAAGTAAGGCTCAATGTTAAGTGCGTCTACAAAGGCATATCTCATATTTGACTTCTTTATGGCATTCTTAATTTCTAAAAGGGGAAAAATACTTTTAACAGAAGCAAAATCAGACTCACCAGGTGAAGTCGCCCGCATCGTAGATATTCCAATAGGTGGAGCAGACGACGAGCACGGTGCGCATGTTGTAGACGCAGCACGTCATGGAGATTGCGTTGACGCAGCGGATCACCTTGGACTCGTTCTCCAGGATGGGCTCAGAAGGGTTGCCTGCTATACCCTCTTCACCGGTAAGGGTCCAAACCTGAAAAGAGAGGCGTAGTTAACTAAGTTAATGCTGAGGACTTGTTGAAAATGCTCTCTCCGCAACCCTCCAGTTAGATGCTAAGAGTTAGACACAGTGTTGTACGAATACCTTATTTTTACGATTTGATGGCTTGTAGTATTGCCAATGTTTAAATGAAATTATATATTGCATATGATATAGTCACTGCCTTTTCTTCGTAGCTGAAACTAGATGGGGGCATGTAGTATTGCCAATATGTGAATGTCGAATTGTCGATGTATTGTTAATAAATTAATTCTTTAAAGTGGAAATTTTCTCTACAATGATCAAAGAATGAAAGAAGTTTGAATGGTCCTTTTGTTCCAAAATGAATCAAATGGCAGAAGACGAAAAATGCAATAAGAAATCTTGGAAAGTGGAAGTGAATAAAAGGATGAAGAAGAAAAAATGCACTTCTTACCCTCAGCTGCAGATTGAATTTGTCAAAAAGAGAAGGGTTGTATCATCGATATAAAAAATACTACTAGTAGTAGTATATTTAATATCGATGGGTTGTATCGGCATATTTATCACTTTTTTTAAAGTAGCGCATTCATGCAACCTTATTTATACACAATTTTCAATCAATAATTTACCTATGCCATGCTCAGTATATACGCACAATATGCATTCATTCAAACTATTTCTAAACCATTCGTTCGTACCTTGACCGTCCCCGTCGTCGTGAGTGCGAGTACGACATCATCCTTTCTGTTCCTGGGCCTGAGAACGTGGAAGGCGGAGATCCAATCGGGATTGCTCCGGGAAGAAAGCTGAAGAAAGATACGTACAAAGGGCGTCATTAGCATTTAATGCATCTGTGCAATAATGAATTATATGAAAAGTTGCATCCGTGTAACGGAAAAGCAAACTTTCTGCTTACCTGGAAAAGTATCTCGAGGGAGAATGGCTCCATGACGCAAATCTCCTCATAGAATCCGCAACAAAAGAGTTTCACAACGGCGGTATCTGGCGTCCGGTACGCCTGCATGGTCGTGTGCACGAGATGCGAGTGCCGTCGACTCTCCAGCGCCCTCCCGTCCACCGTGTCCCACGTGAACATCTCGCCATTCTCGCTGCTGGTGACGATGTGATGGCAGTCCTGGCCGGCGGACGCCTTGGCCACGCACTTGACGGGCGCGGTGTGGCCGACGAGGAGGTGGCGCGGCGTCACCTTCCACTTGGTGGTGCTGCTGGCCGTGGAGGTGTCCTCGACCTCCCAGAGCAGGATTTGGCCGTCTGCTGCGCCGGTCACCAAGGTTTTCTGGTCTCTGTAATGAGGAATTGAAGGGGTTTAAACTAATGTAGAGTAGTTAAATATGCGGATAATACCTTAATAGGTAGAGTACTGTGATGCAATGTGTCGGCGGCCTCTTTCCCCACATGGAAATGGGCACTACTAGCCCGGTCGCCCCGGACATGATGGACTTATGAAGCTCTAGTTTTGGCCTTAATTTCACTTAATTGAACTGTTATTACTTTGCTTTGACACTGCACTAGACTAGATGAGCTGTTTTTCCTCTCTTTTGGCCTTTTTCGTTTTCGTTTATTATCATTGAGAACTTGTCACAGAGGGATCTTTGGCATTGTCATCCGCTTTTTCTCTCTTTGGAAGATGTTCTTCTCTCTTTTTAAGCTGCCTCTCTCTTTATTATGAGGTTCAGCTCCAGAGTGTTCAATAGCAATGTCTTGCACCTCTTGCCTGAATCCCTTTGGCCTTTCTCTTTCCAGTTAAGGCCGCACACTCACACACATACACTCACTCCCTCTCCGACTGTCTTGAGTGGTTGTCCGTCCGCTTCTCTTCACT
This sequence comes from Tisbe holothuriae, assembly GCA_900659605.1. Classification (NCBI taxonomy): domain Eukaryota; kingdom Metazoa; phylum Arthropoda; class Copepoda; order Harpacticoida; family Tisbidae; genus Tisbe; species Tisbe holothuriae. The sequence continues at coordinate 31,297 of LR139461.1, read as the reverse complement.
CCTGCTCACATGATTCCTCGTCTTCCTCGTCTTGGCTGTCCTCAGTGTTGGCCTCGTTTGAATGAAGCGCGTGCTCACTGCTAGCTCACAGTCTCTCTCTCACACACACACGGAGAGTGCGTCTCCCTCCGTGGAAGTACGACCTCCTACCACCACTACTGCACTGCACTCGTGCACCAGAAGACTCAATAGAGAGAGAAAGCCTTTCTTTTCCAAACCACGAGTAGTCAGGCTGGGACCGGTCTGAGGCAAGTGTCCTTCATTCGTTTTGTAGCCTTAGCCCGGAAAGGATCGTCGTCGTCGTCTTGGGTGCTGCTCCGCTCGATCTCCTGCTTTGGACTTTGGAGGGGAAGTTTCGTTTCTTCAGAAGAAGGACTTCGTTTTTCTCTCTTCTGTCGTCTCTCATTTCACTGCAGCAGATCATGCACTTGCTCAACAAGCTTAGGGACGATCCAAGAAAGGAAGGGCATGAAGGCCAAATATAGAAAAGAATCTTCCTTTGCCTTTTAAATATTTTCCTTAATACACTTTCAGTGGATAATAAAAATAATGCAAGTATAATATGTTCCAATTTATCTGTTACAGTAACTAAAGTTATAAAACTAAAGGATTATATTCTTATATCTATTGTAAGGAATTTATGAAGCTGGGATTCCTGCCTTGTTTTTGACAGAACGGCACAAAAACAAGAAAATGTATGAAGCAAAAGTAACTTGACACATGACTGTAGGTGACTTATTAGCATAATTTCCTAAACGCTACTTTAAATTTAGTAGATCTATTAAGTAATGGGCCGTCCTTGCGGAAGTAGATTCGATTCTCGCACCTCCTCCTTGTTTTCTATATACGCACATGCGTCTGTTTTTGTTTCGCCCTCGTTTCTCTCTCTTCTCCTCCCGTACGCCCGCTGAGTGCTGAGGATTCATTGGCTGAGTGAATCGACACACTCAGCTCATTTTCTACTCGGTGCAGATGCGCTAGATGCAGAACTCAGGCAAATTTTTCAACCGAGCCGAGGAGAGAAGAGAACTCCACCTCAAAATGAAAAGGGAGGAAAGGAAGGCCAAGGCAGAATAACAATGATAAGACCTTAAAAGAAGAGACTTTTCTTCAAAGGCCTCCAAACTTAAGTGCGGCCTAATTCGTTCCCCTAAAGATGTCCGGCACGTTGAAGCGCCTTCGCCGTGGCGCCGGCGGCGGATCCGCTCGATTCCCAAAGGAGACGTTCGCAATCTCAGCCACAGACAGCGGAATCGACTTTGCGGCGGGGTATCAACCTGGATCGGTCTACCTCTCGTTAACCAGGCATACCAAGGAATGGGCGTCCTCCGCCGTCCCCTGGGAGCCCTCCCTCAAGAGCCCCCAATGCGGACTCTGCCTCTGGCACCCGCCCTTCCAGGCCAACATCGAGATCTCCATGCCTCCGAAGGGATCCGCCCAGGCACAGCAGCAGCCCGCCTCCGAGGACGCCCCTCACAAGGACGTGTTTGTGTCCGTGTGGGCGAGTCCAAAGAAGGCCAACAAGGGAAAGAAGCCAAAGCTGCTGGCAAAGGCCAGGATCGACCTGCTCGAGTACAGGGACGCCACAGGCTGGGCCAATGTCAAGCTCAAGCTCTACCCAGAGACCAAGAAGGTGAAGAAATCCTACGTCAACATTCGAGTGGTCAACATGACCAAGAGTCGGGACGATGACATAGAGAGTGCCAAGTTGGATTTACTGCGGCCGACGGCTGCAGCAGAAGATCGGAGAGGGTCCGTGGAAGACCTGTTAGCCGGGGTCGGCGGCCGCTCCGATGGGGTCAGCTCACTCAGCAAGAGCCTCAGATCGTTTGAAGACGATGATGAAGATGATAACGTGTCTTCCCCGTCGTCGCTGCTCTTCCCTCCCCCGAGAGGAGGCTCTTCTCGGAAGAGTGTGGATATCGTGAGCAGCAGCAACGCTTCCCAAGTCAATGGCGTGACGCCGTCAAGTGCCAGGGCGCGCTCAGTGGAGAACCTGCTGGAGAAGGCATCGGAGGATATTGCCACGGAGTCTTCATCGAGCACGCCCAGGCAACCGGCGTCCCTGATGCTGAACCTGACTGGGAGCACGAGCAGTAAGCTGAGTGGCAGCAAGACTCCGACATCGCCAATGGCGCCGGTGTCATTAATTCCGTCCGGAACGAGGACTCCAGACACGGACAAGTCGTTAATGTCTGTGTTCTCTCCTCCGAAGAGTCCTGCTGCTCCTCCGCCCACACTGGAGGAGGCTTTTGCCCGTCGCACTCCGGATAAGGAAGACCGAGAGGATGAGCCAAAGCCAGCTTTGTTCGGAGCCTCTTTCTCTGCAAGGAAGAGCTCTTTCGGGGCGGGAAGTGGGGCAGTAGCGACACCCGATGGGGCACTCATGACCCCAGGCAGGATTACGAGCGGGATTAGTGATAAGGATAGCGAGGTGTTGCAATGGGCAAAGAATGTGCTCAGGAAAAAATATCCTACGGTAAGAAATCGAATAAATTTAGATATATCGATAGCAAGATTCTTAACATGTCGGCTTGCAGATAATAGCTCTTTCTTTGTTGAAATGTATATGTTTTTGGAAAAATTCTGCCAATCAGCAAACTATTTTTAAATTGATACGTAACATAACACTGCTGATTGGTGTCATACTCCATAATGTTTTTTTTTTCACTTTTAACGCCGGAATTTCCTTTCAGGTAAAAGTGACCAACCTTACAAGCAGTTGGCGCAACGGCATGGCCTACTGCGCCCTAATCCACCATCGCCACCCAGAGCTCATCGACTTCAGAAAACTGAACGGCCAGCATTCGGAGGACAACTCAAGGCTCGCCCAGAAAGCTGCAGAGATCCTCGGGGTCACACCGCCCAAGACAGACCAGACGCTGGGCTCTCTGGACAAGGAGTCGAACGCGGCATTCCTCCGAGATCTGAAGGAGGCTCTGGCAAGGCGGAGGAAGCTCTCAGAGGCTGAGCTGTCCTCATGGAAGGCGACCCTGGAGGGGTTGGAGAAGAGGAGAGTAAGACCGGACTCATCTGTGATTTCACTGCCGGCCGCTGAGCTGTTCCCGACGTATTCAAATGGTTCAGCATTGTGGCCAGCACAGCCGGCGACACCGGAGAAGAAGAAAAACGTGGAAGAAGTTAAAGAAACAGAGAAGCCTAAAATGGTCTCAGACAGTGCAGAACCGAAACCGTCAGTAGGCCAAACAGACAGCGCCACAGCTGCACCAGAGACTCTCCCTGACCAGCCCAAGACTCCCGCCAAAGCAGCCGTTGTAGCTCCGGCCTCAGTTGAGGGCACGCCCACTTCATCATCCTCTGCCAACCGCCGACGCGTTCAGGAAATGATTCTTAACGCGCACAAGTCTCTCTCCGTGGATTCGAGTCAGGAGGAGGAAGCCAAGCCCAAGTCTCCGGGCATGGAGAGCTCACCAGTCAAACAGAACAAGGAAGAGGATGACGACGATGATGACTCCGAGGAGTTTGTCCCTCCACCGTCCGCCGTATCCAGCAATATCCTAAACATCCGTGAGGAGCTCCAAGCACTTGAGGTCCAAACGGAGCACACGGAACGTGAGAAGCGCCGTATCGAGACCCTGCTCCGCGACTCCAGCATCGATGAACCGTCCGCCATCGAGTCTCTCATCCTAGTCCAGAACGAGCGCAACTCCCTTCAACGCCGGCAGATGGTGCTGAATCTGCAGGAGAAGGAGTTGGTGATCGCGGCCCAGCAGGAGCGGATCAGGGATGAGCTGCAAGAGCTGGCTGATGTTGAGCCTGAGCGCAAGACTGAGGCGCTCAAAGACCGCGAACAGGCGTTGATTGAGCGACATTTGCAGCTCGTGAACGAACGTAATGAGCTTGTGCTCCAGCTGGATTCGCAGGAGCAAGGGATCAGAGAGGATGAGGATATTCGGGCAACGTTTCAGTCGGGAAAGATCTCGTTTGCAAGGGGCGATGACTCTCTGCGTGGCGTCTTCAACAAGTTTTCGGACGCATTAAAGAAGTTCTAAAGTCAAAATGCTTATATATACTTAATGTTAACCACTCCATGATGTATACCCAAAGCTGGATTTAAAAGTTGCTAGCCTACTACCTAATAATTAACACCTATACGCTATATATACTGTTCAAACATGACTGCCTAGTTGTCAACAGTCAAAACCAGAAAATATATTATAGATTTGATTTTATGGACCTGGCTCTCTCATTATTAGTCTTTAGTCTCATAATATCCGCCATGGTGTAGCCCTTCCCAGGCGGAATACCGCACCCCTGCTGCAGCCCTTGGGGATTGCTCGGCGTCTCACAGTCGGCCTCGGGCTCCTTCCGCATGACGGAGTCGACGTCCACGGACGAGAAGAATGCGACGTCCCTGGGGAGGTTGGTCATGCCGAGGCGGGAGCAGAACATGCTGCGGACGAGGAGGTTGGAGATCTGGAGGGCTTCGGCCGCGTCCAACGCCTGGTCGTCGCGGACCATGTAGCGAACTTCGTCGTGGATGGAGATCACAAAGCGGCCCTAAAAAGGGATAGGTTAACTTAAAATAAATATACTAGACAAAAAATAATGACCATGGCATTGTAGTGTTCTTAAATGAGAAATAGCGGCATTAAAATATATTTCTCTTTGTAAACCGCCAAGTATTTGCCAGTAATGCCACTCACCTCAATGCCCCTCTTCTCCATGATCCAATTCATGGACACGAGCAGCAGATGCAAGTAATCCACCGCCGAACTCTGCACCACCCAGTTCACCCGACTCGGCAAATAGTCGGACCCCACAAACTGAGACTCGAGCACTCTGGAAATCCGACATCCGAGCACCGGAGTGCAGGCGTTCCATCCCAGGGCAATGTTCTCAAGCCGGTTGAAGGAGTGCGACTCGGAGCCGCCGTACCAGACGGCCCTCTTGGTGATGGAACCCAGGCGCTGGCGGAAGGCGGCCAGATCGGTGGCTTCATTGGCAGTTTTCTTCTTCTTGTTCGGGATGGAAGCGAGAATTCTGAAACGGGAAAGCAGAGTGAAGATCTGTTGATTTTTGGCATGGTGCCAGAAACGCTTTCATTGATAGTAATGAGAAAGTTGACGGTAGATGGAAGTACTAAAATGTTTTAATGCATTTTATGAAGGTTAAATTTTATAAACAGTACTATATTTTATATTTTGATAGAAAGGTACCAGACAAATTCAGCGCTTTAATTATACCGTCAAGTAACAAAAGCTGAAATGTCATCTGCGCGGCTATCTAATCAATCCCCTCAATATCTCAAAGAGAAAAACGGTAACGCAGTAAGGTAGACTCGTGGAAAGATCAGCCAACAATCACGGAAACATATTAAGTCATAACCGTTCTGTAGACACTAATTACTAACGTCTCAGAACCATGTCATTACTTTTAAGCCCTCTCCATTTAGAGGCGCATTATGAACCCAATCTCTCTACTCACTTGAACACATCCTCCAAGGACACCTCCAAGTCCTCATTCTTCACTTCGACGTCCATCTCCAGCGCGATCGACTCATCCCTCAGCGTCCACTTCCCGCTCTTCTTATCACGACTGAACAGCATCTCAGCCTTCTCCTGGACACGGAGCACTTTGTTCAGCACGCCTCTGTAGATCGTCATGCCTTCATAGGTCGAGATGCTGTCTTCAAACACGGTTTTGCCCTCGGAGAAGAGCATTGCAGCGTAGCACTCGGCCCCGAACCTGTTCAGTTCGTACTTGCGTTCACCCTTTGTCTTCTGATACATGACTGCGGAGAGCTTCTTCGCCTCCTCTTCCGCTAACAATGGGTTGAACTTTTGCAAGAGGGTCTTTGCGAAGGAGACGCCTGCTCCGTAAATGCGTCCGTAGTTTAAGACCTTGGCATTGTCTCGGGACACGCCCACAGTCTTTGCCGTGACAGAGTGGAGATCTGTGCCATCAGCCTTGGTTCCTTGCAGGGTCATCCAACCAAGTGGGGTGCTTCCATGTTGCCCTGTGAAGGCGGCGTCCCCGAGCACTGCCGCGATCCACAACTCCTGGCTGTCCACATCAGCGCCAACGAGCTTGTACCCGGCGGGAGCCTCGATGAGCGTTTTCAGCTCCGAGCCGACGCGGTCCTTCTTCGAGTTGGACGCAGTTAGCCAAGTCCGCTCCACGGCCCTCCTTGTTAAAGTTCCTGCAGACACCATCATGGGCAGGATGGCAGTGTGACCTTCGGGAGCTCGGACAAGGACTTGGGACATCACCCTATCCCGATTGCTCTTCCAATAGGACAGGGACTTGGCCACTTCAAGGATCCTCTGCGCCAGAGAGCTGGACTCTGCGCTCAGCACCCCGTCACGGACCTTGTCAAGAAAGTCCTTTGCCAGTGGGTTGCCCACTCTGTTGTCTTTGCCGTCCTTGTGCGGCAGTCGGACAAAGTCACAGCCGGGAGCGTTCGGCAATGTGATTGGTCCATCCGTCGGCGGCGGGTTCTTTTTCATGGCCAGCTTCCGCTCTTTCTTCTCTTGCAACTCCTTTAAGTAGCACGCCGGCTCAAATCGCCTCATCTCAGCCTCGATTTCGTCATCCTCTTCATTGTCTTTTGTCGCACTTTCACCTTTCTCTTTTAGCAACAACTTTTCAATGGGGAACACAGCACCACTCGCACCATCACTAACCTCTCGTTCAAAATCATCAAAGGCATCATTAATAAGATTTTTACTTTGCTCACTGCCGCCGTCTTTGACTCGCAGGAACCCCCATTTCTCGACCTTATCATGGTGCAGCGGCTGCCCCATCCATTGCAGCCTTAGCAGCTTAGGCACCACTTTCTTGGAGGAAGTCAAACCTGACACCTCCGAGTTTCCAGTCTGTGTCACATGCTCCTGTATCCACTTTGGGTATCCAGGAAGCCTCGGTTGCTTCTTGTACAGGAGCTCAGACGTTTGCAACAACGGGGCAAACTTTCCTTGCAACCGCGACAGTTCACTATCACCATTTGGCGTCTCTTTCATCACAGCACGTTCTTTCTTGCTCGCTTTAATTGCCTTCATTCTTATTCCAACCCGCTTCCAGTCCTGATCCCACAACCAGAGGTCATTTTCAAACGACTCGTTCTTCATGAGCGCACACGCCTCCCTGGCGTTCCGAGCCAACAGTCTCTCAGTCTCCTGTTGCATTTCCGAGCTGACGTCGTCGGACTGGCGGACAAAAGTGGGCCAGCGGTTGCTGATGGGAAGGTAGACGGAGCCCATTTCCAGCATCCCGGCGAGGGTGACGGGGTGAGGACAGCGCTCCCGGAATTGAGGGTAGACTGCTCGCATGATCTGATGTGTCGCCAACGAATCTTTTGCGCAATACATCATGAGGTTCTGGAAATCCGCCTTAATCTCTTCCATCGTGCCCACCACGAACACATCCCTCGTCGCCTTCCTCAACTCGGGCTCCCCCGGACAGTACAGCTGATGCACATCCCGGAGATTGTTCATGGAAGTCTCTGAAAGCCACTTTGGAGGTCTGGTGACGTCGAGCTCGAGATCGGCGGCCTCCTCCAGAGGCTTGGTCTTGGACATTTTGATCATTCTCTGCTGGGAGGTCATGCCGTTGATGACGATGTGGAGGGACATGGTGTCGAGGAAGCGGAGAGGGCTGCGGGAGATTGAGTACTCGGAGGAGATGCGAGCGCGGTCGAAGGAGACGTTGTGGCCGATGAGAAGTCTGTAAATAAACGGTTTTTAAATTACTTCTTCTTTGTACATTCTAGGCAGATATTTCCCAAAAACTATACTATAATAATATCAAACATAAAATAGCTTTAAAATAACTACCTAAACCCACTACTGTACAATTTCAAAATTCTTTACCGATATGGTTATTTCCCTACCTCGGGTTTGAAGTAGTTCCAAATGGAATAAGATCCTCCAACGTCATACTTTGTCCGTCTTCCAACCCCTCCGGCTTCGTAACATGAATGAGATGCGGCGATACCCAGCCATACCACGCCTCCGAGGAGACCGCCGTTGCCATCACTGGATGTGGCCCGTCCAGCACGCACGTCTCCACATCGAACGTTAGCAGATCTTCCTTGGGATACGGGACTGGCTCTGGCTTCCGGCCGTCGACATAGCGAGTCCAGCCCTCGTTCATACTCCATAACTCGGGCATGGACGGCAAAGGAGTGTCCAGTTCTCGTTCAATGATGGTGTGATACGGCTGAACCTGATCGGAGCCGATCTTGTAGAAGTGGCTCTCGATGTCACCGTATAGAGGAGGGAGCCACGAAGGGACTGCATTGTTCGGGAAGAGATGGTCGTCGGGGCGGGGGGCGGTTTTGTCCTTGGCCTTGTTGAGACCAAATTTAGCGAGGTCTTTTTGCGCAGTCTGAAACATAAAGTTAGCTCAACATTGCATTTGATATTAAGATTATTATATGCCTCACATATAGAAGATCAGAGTCCTCCACTGGTCTATCCTCTGATTTGAACAATATTCTTCTCAAAGGTTCTGGCAGAAGGGAGATTCCAAAAGCATTGTGATTCTTAGAGCAGAGTGTAGAAGAGGAAAGCGACCGGCACGAGAGGGAAGCTCGAAGCAGAGCGCACTTATTGGATAGGAATATCATCTTGAACACTTTTTTATCTTTCTAGTTGCTTAGTTCTGCTCTTCCTCTGCCTCCTCCTGCTCTTCTTCGCCCTCTTCCTCTTCTTCTTCTTCCTGGGGCGCCTCTTGCCCCAGCATGTCCCTCACAATCTGGATGATCTGCTGGACTTGCTCCTCCGACAGCCTGTCCTCGGAGTCCTCCACGATGAGGTGGACCTCTACGGGGCTGGTGGGGCACTGGTTGAGCACTGTGAGTTCCTCTGCGCCGGTCAGCTTGAAGGGCTTGAGTCGACGGCGCCAGGTGGGCAGATCCCCGAGACCCTCGTCGCGACGGCTGAGTTGGGTGGAGGCTGGCGTCGACTCCAAAGAGGTGATGAGCTCAAGACGTAATGTGGCTAATGAGGCTGGAATAAATAAAGGGTAATTATACATTCATTAGTAGGTTATTAAGAATTGCTCTTACCGGTCTCCTTGTTCTTTGCTGGTCGCTTCGGCTGCTCTTTGAGGAACTCGAGCACCTCAGCGTTGGTGAGGGCGACCTCGCAAGCAGACACAACTTCCATAGCACCACTCTAGGAAGCAATTGATGCAATTAGTGCCACAATCATGAAGTAAGTAATAAAGATGTTAAAAATTATTTATGACTTTCCACTCACGTTGTTTTGTTTTCTTCGACTGAGTTCTTGAAAAATGTTTCAGGGGCGACACAGGAGGGGAAATTCGAAAATAAGGATGATGACGAAATTTAATGTAATTTCTAAATTATATTATAGAATGATTTTGACAAACATTAGTACACTTGCAAAAGGTATGTTATATATTTTAATATCCAGCATCGATTTGCATTCGCCATGAATATATGTTCAACAGTTATTTCTCCTCACATTTCGCCTCGATTTCAAATTTGCCGCTCAACGTCCGAACTCAAAAACCGGGGAAACTTCAAATTTATCAAAACGACCTTCAGCTTCCTCTGAATCTCTCAATGGATCTCTAACGGTGACCTCTCGGTGCCCCAGCATGTCTCTACCCCTGCCCCGCGGGGCCACCCCCACTACAGAGCACCAGGAGGTGGAATCGCACAGCGTCCACGACCACACCAGCATGGGGACCCCGGAGACGCCTAAAGCCAGCCTGATGCAGCGCACGCCCCGTGCCGAGGACGTGTCCATGGTGTCCGTTAATCAGACGCCCTCCAACGGCAGCAACGGCAGCACCCACTTCACCGCCGCCGCCACGTGGTCCACGCCCGCGTCCACGCGCCCCTCGGGCAGCAGCGGACAGCAGGGGGCGAGGAGCAGATCAAGGCTCAACCTCGTGCAACAGCAGCAGCAGAGCGCGTCCTCCAGCGGAGGCAACATGATCCGCACCTCGTCCACAGTGGCTTCGTCCTCCTCGCAGCAGTTCTCGAGGACGAACCCGTTCGAGGCGTCGCCCATGACGTCCATTGACAGGCTGAGGCAGCCGACCATGAGCCCGTCCGTGTTCAACACGGTCGCTAGCCCCGGGCAGGAAGACGACAAGTTCTGGTCCATGGACCTCAAAGCGCGGCTCTTCCCGGCAGACATCTCGGAGGATTCGCCGTTCAAGCAGCAGGAGTCCTACGTCGATCAGGACACCGAGAACCGGACTCAGGAAGCTATCGAAATCTACTTCAGCCAGAACCACACCATCAAAAGCCCTGAGGACTCCATATCCCAGCGACCTCCGCTCAGCAGCACCGTTAATCCGGGACCCATGGAGCTGGGAAGCGCTTGTAGCAGCCGAAACACGTCGCCGCAAAAGTCCGTCGCAGGCCGGTCATCCTCGCAACATCACCTCAGCACGTCCTCTCGTAACGGCAGCTTCATCGCGGTGGCTGCATCTAGTGCCAACGGGGACGCGCTCGGGACCCGCAGGTCACTGGTCACGGCGACGCAGTACGCGCAGACAGAGCTGTCTCTACCACCGCGTCTGCCTGCCGAGCTCGAGGCCGCGCTTGCGCCATATTTTAACTTCACTGAGGCTCAGGATGAGCAGCCGAGGGTGCTGTCCGAGATGTCTTGCATCGTGTTGAACGGGACGTCGTCGCAGAACACTTCTCAGAACGGAACCGGGGAGGACGTTGCAGCAGACTCTTCCATGCAGCAGCAGCAGAACAACCTCTCCAGCTCGACTCTGAGAAGGAAACTTTTTGAAGGTACTTAAATTAACTGAGTTTGATTTACTTTCTTGTGCATATTTAATCCCATTTCTAGACATGAACGAATCTGATGCCCGTTCCCGCGGCTCCCAGGAGGAAGACTGTGATGAAAACGAAGTATTTGACCAGAATGATGATGGCGACGAGCCTCAGTCTGAACAGCCCCAGCTGATCTCGTCATCGTCCCCGATCCAGCCGAGGTTTGTCTCGCCGACGAACGTCAACTTTGTCACGCCGATAGCAAACAGGGTGCGACCGGATATGATCAAAACGGTAAGAACATAAATTCAGGCCCCTTTAATGTTTTTGTTACCATAGACAACTTAATTACATAATTGCAAGCATTGAGAAATTACATTTATTTTACAATTACAATTACTTTCTCTAAAATATGTAATTCGTTACTCTAAAATTACATTTTTTGACAAGTCAAAAATTACAATTACAAATTACGTTTAGAATTACATTTTGGTAGCCTGCTTGAAGTTACATAATGTGTAAGGACCAAAATTAATTTCTGGCCAAAATTTTCTTTGCTTTAGCTGCAAAAATTCTTACTTAATAAAAATGGACTGAAATGTAATTGTATTTCTTGGCTCTTTTAAGAATTACAATTACAATGACATTGCCTATTTTGAAAAATGTAATTCGTTACAATTACTTTTCTTATAATTGCAAGAATTTCCATTATATCCATTCCAGCCCACTTATTCCTCCAGTCCTATTGGCCGCGGTCGCCAACGCGGTTCTGAAAGCCCACCAGATCATCTGGGATCGCCACTCTTTTCACCCATTTAGTGCCATTAATAGAAATTCAACATTATAGGACCTTGTTCACTACGAACAAACAACTCAATAGTGACAAAATTAAAGGAAGCAAATTCTAGCAAAGAATATAAACAGCCTGAAATCAAATTTAAATCCTGCATGTATATTATTTAAAAAATTCTCCCTCTACTGAAATAATCACAAAGCGTAGAGAAGAGTTCACGCAAGCATTATTACTTGACCTTGAACAATTTGAACATGGTGTCCGTAAATATCTCTCCCATTGACGACGGCTCCGCCTTGGGCGCGTGGTCGTGGAGATACTCCACAATCTTGGACTCTTCCGCCATGTCTCGGAGGTTTTTCGGAAGCGGCTTCTTCCAATCGTCTGGAGGCTCCGAGCGGCGCTCCCAGACATTGTTGGCTGCGTGGCCGGCGAGTCTGGCAGCGATGCGCTCTTTTTCACGACCGATGATGCGTTCCTATTACAACAGTAACATTAATATTACTTTTTTTCAACTAAGGGACGTTTGTTCTTACAAATGCAATAGCATCCTTTGCGTGCACCCATGCCTTGCAGTCGTCGAGGTTCTTCTGCCACACGTCGCACGCCTTGTCGTTTGCGTGTGCGGCGCCTTGGACGTAGTAGCGCTGCATGCGACCGGCCAGGGACGTGCACGCGCTCAGCTCATCCTCGTAGTGGTGGCATTTGCGAACCTGAAGGCGGGCAATAATGGAAAACCTCCGTAAACAATATTTAACAGTCTTGCTTTATTCGTACCATCCAGTGGTCTTTTATCTTGACCGATTCTTCCAAGTGCGCCGTGTTGACTGGGAAGAATGGATCGTCCTCGGGCGCCTTGGTCAGCGGGGCCATCTTGGATCGACTGGAGGGGCAAGGACGTCAACTCGGTCACGACGATGTTCAAGGCAATGGAGAATTAATTTTTGACAGGGTTGTTTGTTATTTTCGTACGCAACATCCAGGGATGCCATTTAACTGAAGTTAAGTGAAAGTGTTCAAAATTAATATCCTATTCTAGAGAAAAAGCAGTATCTTTTTCCTGATTTGGATTTCTTCAAAAAACAATTATAGCTCTATTGAAGATTCATTCAGTATAAATTATTGGTATTTTACCATTATTCGTTAGAGCTTTCATCAGTTTTTAAAGCAAATATTTGTAGTAGCAACCCTACTTACACTCTTCGAGTCGTTTTTGTCGAGTCGGGAACGATCTCCTCCCTGAAGGGTGGAGACTCACTTTTTGGCCGACACTCCCTCCGATCCATTCCATTGACATCAGCGTAAGCTGCTTTTTTACGTAACTAACGGGAAACACGACGTCATAACATCGAGAACATTCAAAAAGTTAACTCTCAAGTGGATTTAAAGTGCTACATCGACTCCTAAAAGCCTTTAAAGTACGCCTCAATATAATTCGATTGCGTGAGAGTTCAGTGCAGTGAAGGCTCCGAAAGCTCGAAGTGGCCTTGAAATCGGATCAAGGCCAGAAAGAGTAAACTGTGAAACGCATTTTCCACCCACAGCGCATGACCATTTGACATTTAACGATGCCACGACGTCTCTAAAACATCTCCAGAGTGTGCATTTAACCAAATCGATTAGCACAAAATGCTCTTAAGGACTAGATAGAGTACGTGAACATACTGTAAAGCAACATGTGTCGCAAACTGAGCACCTCCTCGGCGTCCTCCGCGCCCACCCTGCGCCCACGCCGCGAGTCCCTGACGCTGAGCGCGCCCACCGCCGCCTCCCGCACCCTCTTCCTGCTCGTCTTCCTCTCCGGCGCGCTCCTCGCGCTCACCGTGGCGCTCATCCTGCCCGACTACCTGCGCGCCATGCGGGACCGACACGCCCACCAGCAGGAGGGAATGCTCTTCCCGGCCCAGGACCACCTCGCCCTCATCGAGGACAGGGACTTCTACCCCATCCTGCCCGGCGGGGAGGACGATGACGAGGTTGTGGTGGATGACGTGGATGAGGACGGCTGGACGGTGATGGGGACGTCGTTGCAGAAGCCAAAGAGTAGGGAGGTCACGGAGACCATGGAGTGTGAGGCGGAGGCGCTAAAGACGGTGCAGGTGAGAACTGGGTTAATGTAAAGTTAGAACATGCATGTGGCCGCAGAAAAACTTATTGCATATCAATTAATGTTTTGAAATGCTATACTTAGTACAGTCTGGCCATATTACAGTAGTTTGAAAAGGTATATTTCATAGTAATTATGCTAAATTTAATACATATTTCCCCCTTGTCAGGCTGCTTCGGTAATAAAAGACGTTAAACGAGCGGATAAGCTGTTCCGTCACGCCATCGCCCTCTGTCCCAAACATCCCAAAGTCTTGAACCAATACGGGGAGTTCCTGGAGAAGAAGGGATTGGACGTCGTCGAGGCTGATCACATGTTCGTCAGAGCAATCAGCTTTGCCAAGGAGGGCGGGATCGACCATCAGCGAGCTCTGGTTAACAGGTACGTAAACTAACCTATTATGCTTTGCTTTCCATGTCTAATATTGTGCAAATTGCAGACGCCGAACCGCTGGGCGCATCGAAGAGATCGACCGAGAGTCCCTAACCCGCATCGACGGGAAGAAAAAGAAGTTTCAGAAGGTGAGCGCGTCCAACGGAGCACTGAAGCGCGCCAAGAAGGAAGCCTACTTCCAACACATCTACCACTCAGCCGGCATCGAGGGCAACACCATGACACTCGCACAGACACGCTCCATCCTCGAGACCAAACTCGCAGTCGCCGGCAAGAGCGTCATGGAGCACAACGAGCTGCTCGGCCTGGACGCCGCGCTCAAGTACATCAACCAGACGCTAGTCGACAAGGTCGGCGAGATCTCCATGCAGGACGTGCTGGAGATCCACAGGCGCGTCATTGGCTACGTCGACCCCATTGAGGCCGGCATGATGCGGCGGACGCAGGTCTACGTCGGGGACTACGTGCCGCCGCACCCGACGCACATCGAGCTGTTAATGCAACGGTTTGTATTGTGGCTGAACGCGCCGTACAACCATTTGGAAGCGCACCCGATCCGATACGCGGCGTTAGCGCACTACAAGCTCGTGTACATCCACCCGTTTGTCGACGGCAACGGCCGCACGTCTCGCCTCCTCATGAACCTCATCCTCATGCAGAACGGCTACCCGCCGGTCATCATCCGGAAGCAGGACCGGCTGGAGTACTACCAGACGCTGGTCACCGCCAACGAGGGCGACATCAGACCGTTTGTCCGATTCATCGCCGAGTGCACGGAGCGGACGCTGGACGCGTACCTGACCGCAACGCAAGATCATTCTCTCGGCCAGCGTCCTCGCGCGGCCAACCTCATCCCGTTCGGGATGGACGATGAAGAAGATCATCTGATACACAGCAGTGATGAGACGTTGAAGTATCATGAGAAGATTATTCTCGGCGGAATGGTTGGGGATAATGTCACTGTGGAGCCCGGGGACGAGCAGTGATGGCAAGATTGAGAACTTGAACTTGGTGGTGGGGGTGATTAGAAATATTTAATTAGGGTATCAATTATTTTTATACATTTTCGTATAGAACCAATTTTGACAAACTGAATATCTGTGATATGAAGATAGAAGAAGAGACAAATTTATATTGGAGGTGTTATCTTTATGTATCAATGTTCTTATGCCTGTATATCATAGAGCTATTATATAGTAGGTTCATGCTGTTTATGCATAATTTGACGCAAAGTTTATTGCACAATTATAGTTCTCAAATTGCACGTAATGTATGCATGTGCAACTGTTCTTTGATCCTGTGATAAACTTGAGGAAATACAAATTCTTTAAATGTGCAACTAATTTGTACCCTTTATTTTTTGCTTCAGTGTGGAATTTAGCAAATTTCAACGCTATTTATGCGTGACTTGTGCATTTGTTCCTTGCATTATTGTCATGCCATAAATTTTATGCATTCAAAACAGACCTTGCATATAAAACTGCCATTTGCACTTATCCGTTGCAGATTATGTATTTTAGTACATAAACAAATTGTCATTTTTAAGCTCTCTCCGAAGACGCGTTTCACTCCTTTGTAGTCTCCTCAAATCCTTTGAAAAGTAGCTAAAAGACAAAAATCATCCACGGTCTGAAACGAAACATTAGTAAGTCCATTAAGATTAGACAGAGTAGCGCACACAGGGTCTTAAGTCAAAGATAAAGGCGGTCAAGAGTATGACTGATGTACACTTCGCGCCCCCGCCTTAGGTGAAGTAGAGACACTTGAGCGTCTGTTTCGACGATCTCACCGCAGCCTTTGATGATACAAGGCTGTGAAAGCAGCAGCAGAGAATGTTTCTTGGGAAGCGGAACGACGGCGACTTGTCCATCGACAACTCGAACATCGTTTAAAGAAAACGATCACACGGCCGACTGCCGCTCACATTACAAATACAGACCCCAAAGTCTCGTCATTAACGCACACGGATGGAAATGACCTAGGCAGCGATTTGCGCGGTTTTTAGTTCGTAGTCTTCGTCCGGTGTGATCGGAGATCCATCATGTCTAAGGGGCCGTACAGGACTCGCAGCGACACGCTGAAGCTGCAGCGGTTGATCCAGGTGCTGAAGGAGCGGGGCAGTGATCTGGGGGAGTCGTTGGAGACGTCCGCGTCGGAGCTGTTCACCGATGTTAAAAGGAAGATGACCGGTAAGGTGATAAGAGATCGGTGGATCGTGATAAGTAGGTTAGAACATGTCACTGTGTATACCTCAAATATTCCTACTCATTATGACATTGTAGCTCTTTACAGGATCATATTTTAATGTAAAATTCCAGCTTCATTAATGGAATTCAAAGTTTAGCATATTTCAATAGGATGTAAAGGTCTCAAGGGACAATTTGCTGTCAACAAAGGAGCGAGGTGGGAATTTATGGACCGGAACGGATGACGAAATGGGCAATATTTGCAAAACTGAATACACCCGGTGATCTGTTTGCAACGTAGATTGAGGCTTGGAATCTTATCTGTTCTTTTTCGCTTCTATCATTTCCCCCAAACCCAGGAAGATAAAATACAGGCTGTGAACGCTTCAATGCTAATGATCTTGACGATTTTACAAACGACTATTGTAGTCCGCAAATCAGGCATAAATATTTATACCGCAACAGTTTATCTGGCTAATTCATTGAACACAATATGAAGCAATAACACACACAATAGAGCAAGTAATATCTAAGGTAGGGTATAATAAATACTGTACATAGGCTTTTCCAAAAGAACAACGAAAACATCCTTAGGTTATCCCTCTGTTAACGAAGGTTTCTCAGATCAGTCAGATGTAACCTAATATTATGTATCTTAGGCCCTACCGGGCTCATCCCGCACTACACTGGCGACGAGTCTGACTGCTGCAGCAGCTTTGAGGAGGACAATGCTGACAGCAGCGATGAGGAGGAAGATATTCAACTTAAGGGTGCCGCAGCTGGGCCGATACCACCGCCACCATGCACTCCGGCGACGGCTGTACCAAGGTACTACGACTCTAAATAGATCATAAATTGAATAGCTTCCAATATAATTAATTCGGAATATTAGTTGGGTATTAAGTCATTTACTTGGATTGCGTAGTCTGTTAGGAAGTTGTTGTGCATATACGTAAAACATTACGTATTATAGATTTTACTGTAAAAAAAATCTTTTAAAATGAATATATTCCAAAAGTTTAAACCTGATGTATTTAAGAAAGCTTGAGTTTCTCTGTTCAATTTATTCTGAAGAAAAGTAGGCCGTAAGAATTTGAATTATCCTTCTTCTCCAGGGATGAAAGCACATCTAGGAGAAACAGCTTCTTTCCATATTCTTTAGAACTGTTTTCCTTTTGTTGTACGCAGCTCATGCGCCCAGTTGGGGGAAGCCAGCTGTGACATGTCATTCAGACGACATAGGCCATGTAGGCAACACTAAGATATGTTCAAGTTTGCTCCACCTATAAAGTTGTCTACTCAGATTCTATTAAGAAGCATACAACAAAGCATCAATATGTTAAAAACTTAGCTTTTGTTAGCTCATTACTTTTAGTAATTCCTCCTTTACCTAGACCTTGGTGTAGGTGTTGCAGAGAGAGAGAGCAAAGAATCAACTGCTCTAAATATCCAGAGCCAAAGGTCATCAAAAGACAGACGGAAAGAATTCTTCGCCGCTCCGTCCCGTCAGAATAAATAAGTGGGCATGCAGTTTGATTTTCTAACGATTTCCTTACCTTTAGGAAAAATAAATTCGATCTTTCTTTTTTGTACTCTCATGAAATTGATTAAGTGAGGATGGAAATATCGGCTTTTCTCATACATTTCACAGCCTGACAGATTACAATCGGAAAATAAAGAAAGCTCTCTTGAAATCCGACCCCTTGTTACATTTTAACACCGTGTTTAAAACTCTCTTTTCTGTCTTATTTTTGCAGTGTGAGCCGGCCAACATTCCCAGCAGAGGTTCAAGGTATTCGTATATAAAGTTTAAAGGAATAAATCATCACCGATTTTTCTCCTTTCCGTCCAGCTGCAAAAACATGATGTATCCGCCTTATCACATAGCGCAAAATTGGACCAATAATGTTCTTTAACAGCAAATTATGACACGGTTTAAAGCCGTGTTTAGACCGAACATAATATTTTCCCTCGTCTTGCTTGTCACAACATAGTTTTAAATTATCTAGAGAGCGCGCGAACACATAGCGACGGATAATCTTTCTTCATGTGAGAGCTTTCAAAAAACGTAAAAATGCTGCTCGTGTTTTTGCCTTTTAACTCGGCCTCGGTGGTGGAGGTGGTCCTACAAAGTATACGCGTACAGTGACACACTCGGACTTGATCTCTCTTTTTAGTCTCAGTCCAGCTGCGCGACCTGCCTAACCTTGCTTGTAATAAGCCATCTGTTTGTTTTCAATTCTGTTCCATTTTGATCAAGATTGTCATCAGCTGAGTGGTGGAGCTCTGGAGGACGACGACGACGAGATGCGCTTCCAGCCACCGCTGCCTAAGCCGAGTCTGCCGCCGCCGCCGTTGCCAGAGTGCACGAGCGCTGAAGATGCTGAAGGTAAGTTGCACTAATGCAAGGGTGATCTAATATTCATATGTATGTTCTGTTTTTTTTTAATCAAGCCTCGATGCCATAGATAAATAGGATAATATAAACGTTATATAGGGTAAAGCCTTTATTCTCTATGTCTATACCCGATGCAAATTTGTTGATGTTGCTGGAGATGAGCAAGCAATTAAAATTAAGAACTATGCCATACAGTGATACAACCAAATAAATTGTAATAATGTTCAATAAACACTGAACTGTTCTGATACTTATCTAAGATGGTAGAAAGATGACAAACATGAAACATTAATACTTAATAGTAATCATGTGACCACTGTACTGTCACAGACTTCAGAGCATAACCTTGAAAAGAGAAGGGAACTATCAAACTGGGAAGAGTAGTTTCTTTTCTCTTTTCTTTTTGCCCGCATAACGCAAATAATCATCTATAAAACCATTATTAAAATAGCTCTCCAGCTGCACATAAATAGCAAAAAAAGCCTATGCAACAATTTCCCCCTCAAACAGTAATTGCATCTTTATTTGGCCCTAAAAATATTTGCAAATTTGACAAAACGATCATTTCGCGCTTTCATTGGATGATGTCAGCAGAAAGCCATTCTTGGCTGCCCTCAACTAAAGCTGCGTTCATAAAACACTTTTTTGTCCGTCAAAATTTTATGCACTGCTGCTCAAGGAGCAACAGAAGGAGAAACGCACAGAAACAGGGTCTTGACATGGTGTTGCACCCAGGGTATAACAAAACTTTCAACCTTAACTTAGATAGAACTTCAGCATTGGAAAGTAAAGTTGGAGAGTTGTAAATGGCTCGTGCCTAGATTAAGTAATAGCAGCTTTATAAATGCATCCTATGCCAATGTTATATTCAAGGTATATCCCCACCCACCTAACAAAAAACTGCCTTATCTCCTCCTCAGATGAGGGCGATCACGATTTGGACGACGAGGACACCTCAAACAGACCTCGCAGGCGCAGCAGCCGTTGCAGCGTTATTAGTAATAATAAGCCTCCCGCCGCCTCGTCAATCCTCTCATCAAGTATCACGCCTCCTCCTGCTTCTTCTTTGCAAAACGCCTCAATTGAGCTGCAACAACAAGAGAAGAAAGCAGAAGAAGAAGTTTCGGAGACGATTGCCAATGAATCTCCCAAGACGACAAAAAGCAACGACGACGACGATGATCAAGATCAGGACTTGAGTTGTAGTTGTGCGGTGAACGCCATGCCTGGTGGGGGTGCGAGTAGTAGTTCCGGTTTTATGGGGATGGGCGGCTCTTCGAACAGTAAGAAGCACAAGAATTCGTTGGAGCTGCTTGTGGCGCAGAGTACATCAGTGCTCAACACCATCCTCAATGTGGTGAACCCGGAGGAGCAGCAGCAGAAGGACATCAAGAAGGTGAGTTGTTGTTTGATGTTGTGTTTTAACTCTTGGCTCGTGTCACATTTATTGTTCTAAAGCACAGAGTGGATGACGTCTTTTAAACGGTCTTTATATTTTCAGGATGATGTTGTTGTCCCGGTCAATGTTGTTGCGGAGACGACTCCGACTGCGGAGGCGGATCAAGGGCTGACCTCTGGTGAAGAGGCTGAGGCTGAAGATCAGTTTGTGGAGCTGCCTGTTGTGACGCCGACTGAGGTCGTACAGCCGGCTGCTGAGGAGCAGGAAGAGGAGAAGAAACCCAAACCTCCGAAGGTCACCGTGAGCAGCTCTGATAGTGCCATAGTGAGACCTCCAACCACTAGGAAACCCCGTGCCAAGAGGAAGCAATCTACTCTAGCAAGCCAATGGCGTCGGCAGAGGGAGCTTCAACGCTCCAAGGAGGCGAATGCTCCGTTCTCAGGGGTGAAGACCGTCACAGGAGGGTATGATTATGAGGAGGAGAGCGCCAGTTGCAACTCCTCCGAAATGGCTTCCGAGGAGGATGCAGGCGCTGTCGTGCCGGACATGGCTTCGTTCTCCGCCAGGATTGGCTCATTTGAGGCGCCTTATCGCCAGCCTCCGAGTCGGAGTCTTCCTCCGAGTGAGGCTCTTTCGGAGGCGGGCTTCTTCCTTCTGGAAGGCTCCGAAGGGGAAGATCGGGATAGTGTCCGCTGCTTCCAGTGTGGTCTCGTGCAATTCGGTTGGAAGCCCTCTGAAGATCCTTGGCTGAGGCATGAGAGTAGTAGTCCGCAATGTGAGTTCTTAAGGCGGAAATCGAGTGAGAAAAGGCTGACCTGAGGGAAAGAGTGAACTGTCTAAATGTACGTCAGAAGATTAAAAATACTAGGGCTGTTGGAAGCTTTCTAAAGCCTTTGAAAGAAGTATACTTTATGGATATATTACAACACTAAAACAGAATTGCTTGCAATAATACACACAGACGGAACATATTAACAGAAGGGTGCAATAAATACTGTTTAAAACGTAGACCCATTTTTTTCATTCATTATTTCCTCCTCGAAAAGAGCATCTTGTTCAACTCTTTTTTATTATATTCAAAATCTATCCATATGCTTTCACTTACGAGAAGAAGAGATCTGTTTAATGCACGCCGATGAGTACCGAGATTTTTTTCCTTTATTTTTAAATGCCAGGCTAGATTGTTTTCACAAGAAATGGGCGCGAGTGATGGAGGAGCCGAAGCAGAGGCAAGTAAAATTATCTTGGGAACAAAAGATTTAGCAGACGATCAGCAGGAGCTTCAAGCTCTGGGACGTGGAACTCAGTTCATCTCCTGAACTTGATGTAATATGAGCTAGAAGTTGTTTGTGCGTGTGGTCCTTTTTCTGCAAGTGCTTTCTCCGAAACAAACAGGACCTGTCCACACCTGTGTTGACAATTGTTTTAATGATGATATAAACGTTTTTCTTCATTGTCTTGCTGAAACGGAGCAGATGAACAAGGCTCATCAGGCGGCCGCGTCGGGAGCGCTGGAGAATTCCGTTCTCAGGGAGACGGAAAATGAGATTATCGATCGGATTACGGCAAAGGTATGTCGTCGGATTAAAGTCTTTCTATGCAAAAAGCGATTTACTCGTTTTTAAGTGAGTGACAGTGGCAAAAGATAATGAACATTTAAGTGCATGGACCAGACTTGCTCTTGTTGCTTTTACAGGCAGTAGCTCAATAGATTAATGGCTTAATTAAGGCCTTTGACCTTTTGTCTCGAAGATACATATCACAGCGGGAAACCCTAGCAGGAAATGTTCGGAATGTCTGTCCATGACTGAATAAAAGAATCTGTTTTTGCTCGCCCACAATGAAATATTCCGTTTTGGTTGACATTCACAGGGATATTGTCAGGAAAAATTGGGTAAATTAGACATTTAAAAAGCGATTTAAACATAATTAATGCATCTTATAGCACGACCACAACAATGCCGACCCGTCCAACAACCTCCACAGCGGCACCAGCTTCGCCAGCATGCTCGCCGAGTGCGAGTCCGAGCGCTCAGCCCTGCTCTCCCAATGTAAACAAGCCCGCCACTGCCGCCCGAGCCAACTCCGAGAGGCGCTCTCGGACATGTGCCATCATGGCGTCCGCGACCTCAGTGAGATGAGTGTACGCGCTGCGGAGCAGTTTGCTTGCATCTTTGGGGTGGCGTTCATGTGCATAGCGTTGTATATGGCGCTTTGTGTGTTAGAGAAGAGTGTGGCCAAGGCTGTTGGGAAGAAGGAGCACAGGTCGACGAGTGAGTTGTATGATCTGGGCGGAAAGAAGACCAAACCGAGCTAATGAGACTGTTCGATTTTAATGACCGCAATGTATTTATTTAGGAATATAGTTTCAACATATATTGTAAAAATAAAATCATTAATATTATCGCAACCCATTCAGGTACACCGGGTGCATTTTGGGACATAATAGAATGAACTGTTTGTATGATTTCTATGCTTCAAATGTTCTTTTAATGCTTCTCTAGAGCCACTTCCAACAGCTCATTCATAGACTTGAGGATCGTCCTGGGATCCTCCACAAGGCCAGCAGACACCATTGCATTGGCAAACAGCTGCTCAGCAACCAGATTGGCCAGATTCGGGTTGCTCGACTTGAGCTCAGCCAGCTTCTTAATCACGGGGTGAGCCGGGTTGACCTCCAGCTGCGGCTGCAGGATGTTGTACCGCTGCTCCTCACTGAAGTTGGCGCCCTGAGTCTTGACAAAGTGCCTGGCCGCGGCCATCTCCTCCACGGTGATCACGCACGGGTGAGACTCCAACCGCCGGGTCACCTTGACCTTGCTCGCCTTGGGACCGAGCGAGCCCTGCAGCCAGTTTGTAAGGTCATCCTGCTCCGTGGTGGACAGACCAGCCTTCTGCTCCTCCTCCGACGGCTCCGTCTCCGCGTCCATGCGCATCTCCTTCTCCACGGACGTCATCTTCTTCTTGTCGAACTGCTGCAGCTGCATGAGCACCAGCTCGTCGTAGCTCTCGTAGCAGAAGATGATCTCGACGTCGCGCTTGCGCATGGCCTCGAAGTAGGGCGAGCTCTCAGCCAGCTGCCGGCTGGGCGCGGCTAGGTAGTAGATCTCGCGGTCACCGGCCTTCATGCGCTCGCAGTACTCTGGCAAAGAGATCTGCTCGCCTTCCTTCGTCTTGGACGTCTCGAATCGGAGGAGCTTTGCGATCTCCTCCTTCTCGTACTGCTCCGTTGATGTGATGATGCCTTCCTTGAAGAAGAACGAGTAGTCCTTGTAGAACTCAGCGTAAGACTTGGCCTCCTTGCGCGCACGCTCCTGCAGGAACCGCAAGAACTTGTTGGTCACCACAGTGCGGAGCCGGCGGATTTGGGCAGAGTCTTGCAACAGCTCCCTGCTCAGGTTGAGCGGAATGTCCTCGGAATCGACAACGCCCTTCACGAACCGCATCCAGTTCGGGACGATGTTCTCAGCCTTGCTCTTGATCAGGATCTTGCGGCAGTACAGCGCCACGCCGGTCGTCTCAGAGCTCGACTTGTTCGTCTCGAACAGTCCAGGCTTGCTCTCGGGGACGTAGAACAGCGCGCGGATGTCCATGGGAGCGTCCGCCCTGAAGTGGTGGATGAACCTCGGCTTGTCAAACTGCTGCCCGATGTAGCGGTAAAAGTCCTCGTGAAGCTCTGTGGAGACCTCCTTGGGGTCCATGAGCCAGACCGGCCTCAGCTCGTTGGACTTGTTCCCATTCAGATTGATGTCAGCGCCAACGAAGCTGCTGTATTTCTTGATAATGTCACGGACACGGGTCTCATCGGCAAACTCCTGGCAGTCTGGCTTCAGGTGGATGACGATACGAGTGCCCTCGGAGACTCCCTCAGCCTCTCGGAGGCTGTACGATCCGGAGCCGTCCGACTCCCAGTGGAACGCCTTGGCATTTTTCTCCTTGGAAGACTTTGAGAACACTTCAATCTTGTCGGCGACCATGAATGCAGAGTAGAAGCCGACGCCGAACTGACCAATGATCTCCTTGGCGTCCACAGCGCCGCCCTTTCCAGCGACCTCCTCCATGAACGCCTTGGACCCGGACCTGGCGATCGTTCCCAGGTTCTCAATCATCTCATCCTTGGTCATTCCGACGCCAGAGTCGGCAATGATAAGCGTGCGTGACGCCTTGTCCGTGGTCAGCTCAATCTCCAGCGGCGTCTCCTCCCCCGCCCACAGGACCTGCCCGGTCGTCCGGAGGTACCTCAGCTTCTCAATGGCGTCGGAA
>LR139460.1:15000-41024 GCA_900659605.1 Tisbe holothuriae | reverse complement strand
AAAAATTGCAATCACTGCGGTCTAGTGAATGAACCAAAAGGTAGTGCCCAAAAATATACAATAAGGGATCACTAGAAAATATTTAAAAAATAATAATGGCGTAATAGATTACGGCAGACAATTACTTACACTGAGGCCATAAGCGTTACTAATTTGCACATAACTACAAGACGAATGACAAACACATTTAAAGTCTTAACATACCTTCGTCACATTCGCCAAATCTATCCACCAATGCCTCCAATTCGTGGACGCCACTTTGTACACGGGGCACCACAGGAGATTATACTGCGGCTGATAGTTCAACCTCTTGTAATCAATGCCCTTTTGAATGGTGCCCTTCCTCTTCTCCTCAGCGTCCGCTATCTGACACGGGGTCAGCTGAGGGGCAGGGGTCGGGGGCAAGGTGCGGACCTCGATGTTGCCTTCAGTGCTGTCATATTGGATCTCGATCTGAGTGTACAGGGTGAATATTGCCAAACTGAGTAGAACGGACTTGAGTAGGGCGACGGGTCGGAAGCGGGTACAACACATTTTAGCAATTGGTTAAATGGAATGTTGAAGCCTTATCCTTTATTCTTAAAAGTAGTATTATAGGTTGTGTGTCCTCATTATGATGTGTTATTATTACGGAATGCACTTAAAAATCTTCCCGTCTATGTTTCTGAATATATGCTTAAAACTCCATAGCACTATATTCATAATTGTAAGGTCTAGTCCAAGGAGCACTCGCACTTCAGCTTCTATGCACAAAAAATGACCTTTGGATAAATAAATGTCTTGTGCAAATTGTTTAGATCAAACTGCAAAAATCCAATTGCGATTGTTTGTTTATTTGCCCGAAAGATAATGACATTTGTTTATGCAGATGTTGTTTGTTGCAATTATGTTTTTACACATCAGTCTAGAAGTATTGACGGATTATCTGCTTATAAATGGTCAACATTAAACGCAGAAATTGGAGAAGTATGTATTTTTCGGCATTCTTGATTTAAATGATTTTCCTTCATCGCATTAACTTTTTACAACTCTGTCATATAATCGACTTCACTTCTAAATCTGATGAGTATGCTACATTTTTATTACTAAACTTTGTAACTATTTTAGCAAGCTAGGCACTTTAAACTAAAGTTAATGAAGCAACGTCATTGCACAAAATTCACAGTCACGATTAGATCCCATCATATTCATGTTTAATTCAATTTTGCACTTTCCATTATGAGTTTTCCTATCGGACTCCACTTGTTTAATGACCCAATTGTATTAACATGTGCACAGTTAGTTTTTGAGTAGAAATTCACATAGATTCTAGCTGTTTATGACCGTGGGATCGCTGGTTGGGTCAGAAGGTTTTGTTGGGCAGACGGAGAAGGCAAAGTCAATACAGAGTGGGCAGAATCGGTTGGCAAAAAATTAATTGAATATTAATGTATTATTTTACATAACTTCTCCGTATATTAATTTTCTGTAGCTATTGTAATATAAATTAATTAATATGTATAAACACTCCAACATTTTTTTATACACGAATATAGCAAAAAACCATTTTTACTTTTGGGAAACTGGCCCACAGAACCATTATATGCAATACAAACTCACAAAAAGTTTCTTGCTGGCCTTGAAAAGCAAGAGTTGCAAAGTTTCTACGTATGTGAATGACACAACCAAAAAATCACTAAGCTGCAAAGCCTAATGTTTCGATTATACGAACTTGATGTACACACTTTTATATGATTAATTTCGCCTTTTAGAAGGCTCGGAGCCTTTCTAAAACATGACATAAAGCCAATGCTGTTCGCCGTAATTACTATCTTAAATATAAATCAGAAGAGCGAGAGCTTGGGATCCAGTTCACTTTGGTCTGAACCTGGCCATTTACGAATCAATAAACTATATTAAACACGGACAACCAAAAAGATTTGCATAGTTAAAAAACATTAACCTACAGCTAGCGAACAAATAATGAATAAATTATATGTTTGTTGTAAACGGCTACTTGTTAAACAAACCAGACGTTTTTTCGTACAAATAACCTTTTATATATATATTCAGGACAAAATAAAAACATGAGTAGGTGTAATATACATATGAAAGTAGCCCTCATTTTCTTCATTTATTTTCCTCCTCCTTCTCCTTGTCCTTTACAACAGTCTTCACCTTCCGTTCCTCTTCTCCCGGCAAGTCAAAGCCACACGACTCCTTCCACGAAAAGCCCTCATGCCACGAGTCCATACTCTCCTCCATCCAAGAATACTGACTCTTGACATCGCTGAAGAGTCTCCTCGTCTCGGAGGCGGAGAAACACGTTGTGAACGGGACAAAGCAATCGTTGTGGATGCGGATTCGAAGTAGACAAGTGCCACGGGTGTACAAGAGTCTAAAAGTTGAACTAATCATGCATCAATGGCTAATAACAAGGCTTATTACCTCTTTGTAGAGTCACTTTCGACCATATCCATAATGGCAATGTCTGCGAAAGCCTCGTCGATTACCTTGCGTTGGCATCTAAAGTGTGTTTTGTCATTAAAGGTACTTGTAGTCATATTTAGCTTTACATATACCTCAAAAAGTCCTCATTACTCTCTTTAAACTTTGCAAAGCCACATTTGTTTGAACCAGTCAAAGTCTTTAGCATACCAGATTCAGACTTGCTGCAAAACATAAGTAAGGCTGTCACAAATGATTATTGATTCAGTTGAATTCACCTCAAGACTTTGCATTTCTCAATGTATTCGGTTCCCAAAAGTATGGAGCTGTTCAAAGAAACCAGATAAAATTGATTGATTAGTGCATTTTTCCTCAGCTGTTCAATTTGTTTGGCAGTGAAGCAATTCGGGCTGAAAGTTCCGATGCAATCCAGCTGTAAATGATCAAGTAATTTGAGATATATATTTTATAAATGTGTTAGACTATACCGTTTTGGTAATCGATTGACACATTGCTTCCATATAAGCCTGCCTGTCAAATGCCTTCTTCAGATCAAGAACATCTCGTAACTTCTCTTCAGCATTGAGATAGCACAGAGTCATATTTTGCTGGTAGCTGATCCTCTCGGCTCCATTGCAACCATTCTCCACAGGCTTCTTCTTGAGTTCTTTGAATTCCCAACCAAGGGATAGAACGGGAAGAAGGAGAAGAAGAGTTGCAAATAAGGATTTAGCCATGTTGGATCGAACGCATTGGTGAACTGATTTCATTTGTGAGTAACAACATTCCGCGCATACAGGTATACTGTATTAATAAAATCGTGATATATGTGTATTTATTAATGAAAAGCGAATAACCATGCATTTTGATAAAAAAAGACTAAATGGACAATGCACCTACAACTGTATTGTCATTTAGATTTAAATTAAATATTATTCCGTTCCCCAATCATTCACATTACATCTCAGGCGATCCATATACAAAGCCGATGTTTTACAGTCATTCATGCATGGTAGAAGTAATACCATGTTCGTCAAAAGGCCTCGACATTAAACGGCTTTAAATCTCATAAAATTACTTTGCAGCTTTGGAAGACGAATAAAAAGGTAGGGGACATCGCAGGAGCCCAAGAAAATTCAACAAAAGTTACACACGTTGCCATGAAAGAAGAAAAAAGAACCAATATTGTTGCTCATTCAGTATTAGTCCCTTTTATTTCGCTCTTTTTACTCCTTCTTATCATCCTCCTCTTCCTTCTTCTTCTTATCTGCCACAACATCAGCATCCTTCTTTGCCTCAACCTCCAAGAGATTAAATCCACACGAGTGCTCCCATGAGAATCCAGCCCTGTGCCGACCCATTTTGTCTTCAATATATGAGTAGAACTCCTTGGCGTGTTCCAGGAACTCTTTGGTCTTCTCTGCGGAGAAGCATTTTGTTGTGGGCACAATGCATTCGTCATGAAGACGGAGACGGATACGGCAGTGGGCAAACACGAATATGGCACTGAAAGGACATTTGCATTCAATGTAGTTCTACATAGATGTAGTTTGATATATTATATTTGGTCAGGTGCTCCTCATAAACATTTAATGACCAGGGTTTTTGTATACTAATAATAAATATACCGGGTGCGATTTTTTCAATGGCACTCCAATTTGATCTGTCATATTTCAGCAGAAACTTGTTTTCTGATGCTTATTTTAGTTTCCCTATATAATGTCACTCACAACAAAACTTTTTTATTAAATAAAAGTTGTTGTAGAGTGAGTGCCAGTCTCTCTACCCATCCACAGGGGTCCTGGTGGTGGCCCTGGTCCACGCCGGGGTGCCAGTGGACAGTTTCAATGAAGATTCTGGGATGTCAAATAAACCCATTACTTTAATAATAAAAATATTTTAAGAATATTCACAGGGATGTCAGGTTCCCTAGAAAGACCAAAATATGATCTTAATGGTGTTTTGTTGAACTTCCATGGGTTTGAGTCAGGAAGTGGGGAGGCCTGCCTTCATCCGGTCTAATTTTTGACTGGTTTTTAAGGTTTCATGCCAATACAATCTGGATAGCTCACTGCCCTCAAGCATATGCTTCACCCATAGATGTAAAACGTCACACTCAAGCACCAGAAGGAGCTTTTGTAACAACAGGCATGCATATGGTGGCTTTGAAATCAAAATGCCTACTGGGGGCCTCTGGAATCATGGCCTGGTTTATGACAAAATGACATGCGTACTCTTTGGTTTTAAAATTTATGATTTTGCAATTTGGTGGCAAATGAAGAACGGGGAATGCTTTAGACGTCCCCACAATACTGAGTGTCTCAAGCAACCTGCTTCAAAGGTATAGTTAATCTTAAATGCCAGCTTGATTGGGCAGATCTGCTCATAGTTCAAGCCATCTCTGGAGGCCTGTATGCCCCTAAAGAGAGGATAAATTAACTGAGAATGAGCCGTAATAGCATACCAATCAGCACTGAAAATTTGGCTTCAATTGGACTTACTACAACTGTGTTATTTATAGTTTTGTGACAAAGTGCCAAGAGTGCCATTGAAAAAATCGCACCCGGTAGGACTATAGCATAGAAAAAGTAGTTAAATGGGTCATTGTGAACCTACTCTTTTGTCTCTGTGCTCTCCACCATGAAGAGAGTCCTCACCTCATCTTCGAAATTTTCAATTACTATACGTTGACACCTGGAAGAAGAAGAATCCAAATATTCATATATGTAAGCGTATATTACGAAAACTCTTACCGCACAAATTCCTGCTTCCCCTCTTCATATACTGCATATCCACACGCTGATGATCCCGTCAGGGCCTTCATCATAAGCTTCTCATTTTTACTAAAAAAAAATAATACAATAGATAGGATATTCATGCATAATTGACCTACTTTAATATTTTATGAATATCCTATTGAATTATTTTTTTAGTAATATTTTACTTCATAAGCAGCAAATTTACAAAACACATATCCACAGCTACTATTGGAGCAATTAAATTACAGAGTCGGATAATTGGTTACAGTACACATCATATTCTGTCAATTAAAAGTGCTTGCAGCTAGCCTTAAGGCTCCTCCCAGACTGGCATGTTTTACTTTTCCTCCATCCTTGTTTGTTTTTCCGCAATCCTTTTTTCCTAGTATTGCCTAGTATTGCCGGCACGCGGCACTATATCTTCCCTCCCAGCCAGTTGGGCAGGCTGAGTAAGGAGGGGAAAAGAAAGAAAATACTCGCCTGAAAATGCAAGTCTGGGAGTGGCCTTACGGTATAGGGCCTTACAATGGAATACACATGTAACTAGCAATAACATGGGAATACATTTGATTAACAGCTCCGTAACTATGCCCCTGATTCGAGCAAGAGCCGGAATTGGCATATACTGAATGTAATTGGTTGCTACACCATGGGATTTACCAACTCATGAAATTTAACATTTTCTTTGTTGAATTCTGCATAAGCCCTTTTTAATATTTTTATGGTAAAGTAAGAGCGTAAAATGCATTCCAAAAGGGTCAAACCCGTACGGAATGTCTATTTTCTTGCAGCTCATATTTTATGGTACTTTAAACAAAGGAAATGCATCTGAATGCCAATTAATGTTTATGCCAACAGAGGCTTCAATCAATCTAGCGCCGAATGAATAATTATATAAAGTAGTATATGTCCAGCTGCAGTAGTCACTTCATTGGGTAGGTAACAAGAATTCTGCTGTTTGAATAAGATTACATTTTAATGAATGTTCATGATACGGCCTTTCTAACCCTGCACTGCTATTCTCTACACATGCATAACAGGAACAATTATTTTTATATGGCTTACTTCAAAACCTTGCATTTCTCCATAAATTCCGGTCCCAAGAGATTTGACTCATTGGAAGTAGCAACCTTAAACTGGCTGAAGAGAAATTCTGATTTTATCCGCTTTTGATTCACTTCATCATAGCAATTTGGGTCGTATGTTTCATGGCACTTAAGCTAAAAAATAAAAATGGCAAGCAGATATCAATGTGAGTCTTTGCATTTGCTCAAAACCGCCTTGTAAGCCTATACAGAGGATCTAATTAATAGAGATTTGAGTACACTAAAGTGCAAGAAAAACTTTTGTGCATGAAAAATACTGTCATTATGCTTATTTGATACCGTCTCTGTGATTGAATGACACATTGCCTCCATGAAGGCCTCTTTCTCAAAGGACTTCTTGAGATCCACCGTCTCCCTGAGCTTGGATTCAGCCTGACTGTGGCACAAGGTCATGTTGTAATCATAGTCAACCTCTTCTTGTCCAGTGCAACCGCCTTCAATGTCAGGACTGACCTTGAAACCTCTTCTGCTTTGGGGATTTGGGACCCCGTGAACAAGGCTGGAGAAGAGGAAAGTTAAAGACAGAGTCAGTTTAAGGAATATCTTGATGGAACACATGTTGAAGCTTTGGGTGTCCTTAACTAACTGACTTCAGTCTGCATCAAATTGGAGAGAATATAATGTGTGTTCTTTTCCTTGTTTGTAGAGCCACAACACGGATCTATTTTGAAATACATTTATTATATATTATATTGCAGTTTTAAACACAAAACATAACACAGTGGAATGTTCTTTGTAGTCCGACATGGCCATGGATGAAAAATATGGTTATCCCATTATCCAATATGGTTGTAGGACAATAGATGCATTTTCCAAGAAGACAGAACTTCTAGAACTACGTTAACTCTTTGCATTAAGTAAGATCTCTGGATCGCCTCTGGCCTAATTGCTGCTACTGTTAGTTCACAGCTTTCGGTTTATTCCAGAGTACTACCCTTTCGGGTTCATCCACCAGCTCCGCCTTATGGCTTATCCTCTATTATGACCCCCGTGAGGTGGACGAATTTCTGCCCCGTAAATATCATATCATGCATGCACTATTTCATATATTTTTTAAATGACTTAGTGTGAGCAGTGTGAGCTGCGCATCAGCCAATTCATTAACCCGACAAATGTGTATAAATACCAAGGTTCTATTCTCTTCATAAAGTACAGTAATTGAATAGGCAAACAATGGGATATGGATTTGGAACCCATGCAAAATAAGTGGAACAGTTTTATTGATACATTATGCAAAATGAACAGATTGACGTTTATTTAATTCCTTTTTAGACTGATATATACACTCTAGTGCTTCCTCCTTCCATGCTTCCTCTTCTTCTTCGACACCGTCTTCACCTTCTCCTCAATGTACAGCTTGCCCTTCTTCATCTTCTCCTCGAGGCTGAGGTCGCACGCGTCCTCGAAGGAGAACTCCCTCAGCACTCGCTGCAGCCGCATCTCAACCCGCTGCAGGTCACGCCACCTAGCGGTCAGCCACTCCTCAGCCTTCTCCTCAGAGTAGCACCGAGTGTAGTCCTCGTAGCAGGTGTTGTAGTGGTGGCGAGCGCGGCAGAGCGTCGCGAATTTGATGGCTCTGAACGTAGAAGATCGTTGATGTCGTTACACTTCTCTTTAAATGTGTTACTATAGAACCTGGCCGTCTCCGGAGTTTCCACCATATTGGCT
The DNA here is from genome assembly GCA_900659605.1 of Tisbe holothuriae. Lineage (NCBI taxonomy): Eukaryota > Metazoa > Arthropoda > Copepoda > Harpacticoida > Tisbidae > Tisbe > Tisbe holothuriae. Next base: position 33,064 of record LR139460.1, on the reverse strand, counting down.
GTTGACCATTCTTCCCTCCGCTCTTTTGCAACATGTCTCATGCACCTAACAAAGGTTTAAAATATAGATCCTATTATCTCCCATTGAAGATTGCATCGATTGCTTTTAGTCACCTGACAAGATCCCCATAACTGTCCTCAAACATTGCAAAGCCGCATTTGGTTGATCCGGTCATCATTTCCATCAGATCTTTTTCGGAACGTCTAAAGATTCATGGTTACAATGTGGCAAGACTGAGAGAAGTATTAGCTTTACCTCAGGACTTTACAGTTGAGGATAAAGTCAGGTCCGAGTAAGGTTGAGCTATTGGAAGAAGCAACCCTGAACTGAGTCAGTAGATATCTGGTCTTTATTCTTTCTTGTGTCTCCTTGCTGTAGCATTTAGAATGATGCTTATCAAAACAGGTCAACTGAAAGGGATCGGATGTTAGTAGGACTTAATCTAATAAAAAGCACACTTACTGTCTCAGTAATCATATGACACATTGCCCGCATGAACTGCTCCCGCTCAAACCTCCTCCCAGCTGAGAGCATCTGCCTGACCGGCCGCTCAGCATCCGCCTGGCACTCAGCCTTCGCCTCATTGAACATGGACAGCTCATCGCCGATGCAAAGCACTTGGAAGTTGCGACGTTGCCAACCGCGGCGGCGCCTGGACTCGGCCTCAGGCAAGAGTAGTAACAGCAGAGCAACAAGCAGTGTGCTGAACCAGTTCATGTCAGATGGTAAAGTGAATGTTAGGGATGTTATTGAATCAGGATATTGTTACATGGACACCACTGCATGGTGATGTAATGAATGAATGGACAATGGTTTTGGCTCATTGATGTGATTTGCATTGTCATTGGACTTGATTGTACTTAAAGTGCAATTCGGGTTTTCCATAGAAACAGAATTCCATGCCTCTATTATCGATTGGAATTCTACTGTATTGGGCACATAAAGGGAGAAATATAAAATAAGGTCAAAGTCAATTAAGTTATAGAGTCTGGAGGGCAATCCAAATATTAACGTTATTTGGCCACCTCTCGTCGCATCAAAGGACGAACGGCATAGGAAAATCAAAATATAACTTGATTGAAATTAAGACATTTGTGCGGTGGTTCTCGCCACAAGCTATTTGTGGTTAGGAATAGCACTATAAGTACAACTATTAAATGACTTAGCAGTTCTAAAAAAAGTTTTAAAAAAACCAGACTACGTTCATTAAAGTATTATTTTAATATAAACTAAAAATGGTAAATTTTTTCTTCCAAGAAAGATACATTGATGATGCCAGGTTAACTATCTGCGTAATATGACATCAAAGGTGGCTAACCCCGTCTGACGGACAGACAATATCTCACTCCTGGATCTCTCTACTCCTTACTCCTTAAAGTTAAACGCCAAAATTCAGTCACTATATCCTATTATAAGCTCTCTCTGCCTCTGTCACATCAGTCAGTCCGCCACCTCCTTCATAACAGTCTCGTCCACCTCTCCGAGGCTTGAGCCCATGACTCTCAGAACACCAGGCAGGGTATTTACCACGTAGATAAATATACTGGCTACTTTTCCTAACAAATACGACTTCTTCAGTACAGTTGAGTCGACAACAAAGGAAACTAGACTAAAACAACTAGCGGTTGGTTCAGCAGACACTACTAAGAAAAAATACACATCTTGTTCCATTAAGCTTAAGTAAAATTATACGTCAGGTGAAACGTCTTATTACTCCTTTAGAAAATAAGAAGAAAATTCGGGGTGTTTGTGTATTCTTGTTTTTTAGTCTTTAAATTGTAAATTATAGTAAGCCTCATTCTGTCTTACAGTTGACTATTGCATATGCGCATTAATAGTTATATTATGGACTTTGAGTGAAATATACGGAAAAATGGCCTTTATTTGCTCTCTTTATGCCTTTTAACAGATGAAACCCTCAGTTCTTTTCCGTCTCCTCCTTCTTCTTGCTATCAATCATCTCTGCATCTTGCTCCTTCTCGTTATCCAAGAACTTCAACCCGCAAGACTGACTCCAAGAGAATCCAGGCTGGAGCCGAGCCAGACTCTTCTCCATACGCTCGTAGCCCTCAACTCGCTCGGCCAGCCACTCCTGAGCCTTGCCGGACGAGTAGCACTTCATGTACGGGAGGTGGCAGTCTTCGTGGAGCGTCTTGCGGTAGCGGCACCAGGCAGAGAGCATCAGAGCACTGTAATAACAACAACAACAGTTATTACTGCTTAAAGTCAACCCTTGTGAATGCTTACGTGGCGGTTGTCCTGCTGTTGACCATCCTCACGGCTTTCATTTCTTCATTCTTTTCCATGTTAACCTCCCGAGTGCACCTAAAATATGGTATCCAAGTAATTGTGTTTGAGACTCACTATTGCTCTTACATTCGCAATTCCCTGAAGCTCTCCTCGAAATCAGAGTAGCCACACTTGGAAGATCCGGTCAGAAGCTTCATCATCTCCTTCTCAGAGCGGCTGTGGTGGTTTAAAATATTATTGTTATGAAACGTGATTTTAAAACTTAATTCATACTTGAGCACTTTGCAGTTCTCAACAAATTGTGGTCCCAGAAGAGTGGAGCTGTTTGTGGAAGCAATCCTAAACTGCCTCAGCAGATAATCCAGCTTCAGCTCATCCTGGTGCTCTGGCTTGTAACATTTCTGATGGTGGGTCTCAAAGCAGACAAGCTGGGGAATCACATTTTACGTGACAGTGAACTTATTATAATAGTTCTTTTATTACCGTCTCAGTAATTGTATGACACATTGCCTCCATAAACGCCTCCCTCTCAAACGCCTTCTTGAGATCGACCACCAGCCTCAGCTTCTCCTCAGCCTTGTGGTGGCACATGCTCAGATCCCGCTCAAACTTGATCAGCTCCTCGGCTTCACAAGTCGGCTCAAACTTGGGCTGGCGGCGGCCCATCTGCGGCTTGGCCAGGCTGAGGCAGGGAAGGAGGATGAAGATGAGCAGATAAATCCTTGTCATGTTGATTGTCAAGTGAGTTGTGATTCATTTGGCAAGGAAACGTTCCTTTATAGCGTTTGGACGATTAGCGTGTTTCTTTATGTTGTAAACAATGTTGGTTTTATGCGCAAATGTTGCACAGAAATGCATCCGAACTGTATTCAAAGAAGTGTGTTAGGTCCGAATGTACTGCAATTTTGGTTGAATTCTTGCCAATGATGTTAATACTTATTGATTACATAAACAACATGATAACCAGCATGCAACATTAACATCTAAAGGTTTCACAATGTTTTCTTTTTGTCATTCGTTTATACGCCACATATTTTAATACAAATAACTTATTTTATTATTGCATCTCTCTTTTAAAAGTTAATAATATAATATTGAGGTACATTATTTCATCTCTTCATCACGTCAGTTTACTCTGCGTCCTTTGCACAGATGAAGGCGAAGCTGTTGGACGAGCACGCCTCGTCCTCCAACAGGACAGTGTCCACTTTCAGCACCGCGCAGTTGTCGTCACTAGCGTCGGCTGGGTAGGAAGGGTCGCTGCTAGACCAGGACGGGTGGTAACCAGACTATAAAGAATAAACACAATATAGGCAGTATTCTCTATACTGTATGTTGTGTTTGTACCTGGAATGTGCTCCCATCTGTCCACAACCACGGCTGCTCCCCCTCGCCATAACCATCCGTCGCTCCCACCCACACCTTGTCATATCCAACTGCCACTGCCGCCATGAACTGCAACTCAGCTGAGGTCTGGGCGGACGCCAGGTCACTGTCTGTGTACTGCATGCACGTGGCCAGGGCGCTTGCCCAGTCAGAGGTGGTCGTCTCTAGGCGGAAGCAGCGATTAGATGACGCGTCGTAGTACCAGCCTGGGTCATCTCCACAGGCACCTAAGGAACACAGTGATCAAAGTTGCGTTCATAATGGGTTTGTTGGCGACTTACGTTTCTTGCAGAGGGATTTTCGGTTTGCGTCATTGGCACCAGCCCAGGATCTGTATTAATAACAGTTTATCAATGTTAAACAAAGTTAGATCTGTATTGTTTCACCTAGAGTTACTCCAAAGTTGCATATAATCCTGATTAGCAGAGCTTGGTTCATTTGTAGCCCAGGCGTTGAATGTATCTTTAGAATGAAGACCATTCTAAAATATGTTACAAGTTGTAAAATATATTCCCTCACCTGGAGATCCATCGACCCAAACCCATGTTCCCTCCTCGTCCACATCAGAACGCCCAGCCCAGATGGCATGAGGAATTTGAACTAAAAATAGAGATATGTATTCAGCCAATAGAAAACAACAACAATCTAATGCTCACCAGTGTCAAGAATAAAGTCCCATTCCTCCTGACTGGCGATGGATGCGAGGTCTCCGCCTAGACCCTGGCACGCAGTCCTACTATCGGCAAATTTCGCGGCAGTCTTCAGCACTTGAAAGCAGGATCCACTTCCAGAATACTCTTGCCAATCCGAATCACAGCCGGAACCAACTAAACATTTGAATGTCATATATGTATAAAGCTAAAATATTTTATCTACAGTAATAAACTCACCCGGACAGGCAGTTCCAGTGACACAGTCCTGGTAATCCACTCCGGCAGGTCGGTCGTCCGCTGGGCAGTCTGCTCCTCCAGCTGGGTTGTTACAGGTTCGGGTTCGAGATTGGAAACCGGTTCCACATGTGGCGCTACAAGACCCCCAGGCTGCCCAATCAGACCAAGAACCGGCGGCTAGATGCAAGTTTGTAGAAATTATATCAGCACTAAATAGTCCTAACATCATTTTAATTGCTATGAGATGCGTGTATATTTTGGATAATTAAAAGCGTTCATTACTCAGCAGTTGAACTTGTGACATGTACGAAGTCTTCCACAGTGCATTTAGCATCACATTGGCATGCCGGAATAACAACACTTAGCAATGCCTCCTCAGATAAAATTATATTCTTAATTGTTAAGTGCAAATTACAAAAGAATCTTATATATAAACATCTCCAAAACATTATTCCCCAATCCATATAAAACTCATTGCCCATTTCCCATGCATTGCAAAGCCAAAGTCATCATCATGCTCCTAACCTGGACAATCTCCCTCATCACAAGCAAGAGTCTCAAAATCATCCCCATTACAGGGATTCCCGCCATGATCCGGTGCTGGATCGTCACAGGTGCGATCCCGCTGCTTTGTTCCAGGCCCGCAACTAACTGAGCAATCTCCAAACACAGACCAAGTAGACCACACTCCATGCACTACAAACAGCCAAATATTTACATATTCAAACAAGGTCTACACTACATGATAGCTTACCTGGACATTCAACCAAATTACAGACCTCTGTCTCAGACGGCTGGCCAACACAATCCGCTCCACCATTGCTGGCAGCAGGAGTGTCACACTCCCTTGTTTTGGTCCTTTCCCCATCTCCGCATGTTGTTGTGCACGTGGTCCATGCTGCCCACACAGACCAACCACCATCCACTGGTGCAGGGCAGTCTTCCTCGGTACAGGCCTGGGAATCTGATGCATCTCCTACACAGGCAGCACCATTGTTGCTCGGCTCAGGGGCAGTGCATGTCCGCGTTCTGGACTGGGTTCCACTGCCGCAAGTCACTGAGCAGCTACCCCAATTGCCATAGCTGGACCATTGGCCATCCACTTTGTTATTTAGAATTATGGTTAAGTGTAGATAATAATATTACACAAATTCTACCTGGACAAGGATCCGGACTGCAATTCTGTGTTTCAGATCCACTCCCTGTTGTGCATTGACTGCCTCCATTGCTTGGAGTGGGATCGGTACAAGTCCTCGTCCTTTCTTGAGTTCCACCGCCACATGTAGCGGAGCAAGTGGCCCAATTACCCCAGACTGCCCAATTGCCATCAACTGTAAATGACTAACTGAAATGCAGTTCCACTCATCGGGGGCTTTTAAACTCACCAGGAGGACAGTCCTCATCATTACAAGCAGAATCTTCACTAGATTCGCCAGAGCAGGTAGCACCTCCATTAGCAGGTGCAGGGGTGTCACATGTTCTTGTTTTAGTTGCAGTACCATCGCCACAAGTTACAGAGCATGCTGACAAAGCTGTCCATGCGGACCAGCCCCCATCAACTAAAACGGTTAGAAGTGAGTTCGAGACAAGTATCGTAATTGAGATATCAGTAAATTACCTGCACATGGATCTTCAGTGCAAGCTTTGCTGTCACTAGCATCCCCAGAACAATCAGCACCAGTTCCAACCTGTCCCAAACATTCTCTTGTTCTAGATTGAGTTCCTTCTCCACAAGTCACTGTGCAGGCTTCCCATTGTTCCCAACCTGACCAATTGCCATCGACTGGTTGGAAGTATAATCTTATAGAACATGTTCATGCCATTAATACATAATGTGTATCTCACTAGGACAAACATCAGTGTTGCAATCTTGGGTATCATCTGTGCTCCCAACACAATTAGCTCCTCCATTTGATGGGACTGGGTTATTGCATTCCCTTGATCTAGCTTGTGTTCCAGTGTCACATGTCTTAGTGCAAGTGTCCCAGGCTGTCCAAGCAGACCAATTACCATCACCTTAAAGGAAAAATATATTTTCTGTACAAATACACATATGATGATGCATTCTTCATACCAGCGCAGGGGGTTGTATTACAGTCTTGTGATTCACTAGCATCTCCAGAGCACGCTTGCCCTTCTGGATCAGGTTCAGGATCATCACAAGCTCTAGTTCTGGATTGAGTGCCAGTTCCACAAGTCTTAGTGCAAGTAGACCAATCTACCCAGCCAGACCAATTACCATCTACAGGACAAACGCCTTCATTGCAAGCCTCAGTTAACTGGGCATCACCAGTGCAAGAACTTCCGCCATTGCTTGGTTCTGGATTGGTGCAAGTCCTTGCACGAGCTTTGGTGCTGTCTCCACAAGTAGCTCCACAAGTACCCCATTCACTCCAAAGAGTCCAGCCACCATTTACTTAGGTAAACGCAATATATAATTATATTCTGAAGAAATACTTGTAACTACCACAATACCTGGGCAAGGTGCAACATTGCAATCCTGTGACTCTGAAGTAGCTCCAGTACAATCACTACCATCATTGTTTGGTTCTGGATTGGTACAAGATCTGGTTCTATCCTGAGTACCATCTCCACATGTCTCAGAGCAGTCTCCCCATTCGGTCCAATCAGTAAAGCCCCCATTAACTAAATTGCTGTGTTAAAAGACCATTTACTGAGTTAAATGTTATATCCAATACCTGGACAATCCACAACATTGCAGTTTTGCGACTCGGTCAAATCTTCAGAACATTCACTTCCCCCATTACTTGGCTCTGGGTTTGTACACGATCTGGTTCTTGTTTGAGTCCCATCTCCACATGACTCAGTGCAGTCACCCCAATCAGTCCAGAGGGTTAGACCTCCGTCCACTAGCAAGTGTAATAAAGTCACATTTATGTAATAATTGAAGTTTTAGGATGCAATATACCTGGACAGCCACCTTCATTGCAGTCTGATGTTTCTGAACCCTCCCCTATACATTCGTTTCCTCCATCAGATGCAACAGGGTTATCACAGGTTCTTGTTTTGGTTGTTGTTCCTGGGCCACAAGTAGCTGTACAGTCTGTTGGAGTTGACCATTCTGACCAGCCTCCATTAACTACATACAATTGATGTATTGATATCACACATTTATTACATATTTTTTTAAAACTACCTGGACAAGCTCCTTCATTACAAGAATCCGTCCCTTCTCCCTCTCCACTGCATTCTGCTCCTCCATTGCTAGCAGCTGGGTTATCACAAGCTCTAGTTCTGGCCTTATTCCCATCACCACAAGTAGCATCACAAGCTCCCCAGGCATTCCAAACAGACCACATTCCATCCACTAACATTTTAAAATATATTTCAATCACTTCAAGAGAAATTTAGGTTGGTTAATTTACCTGGACATGGGCTGGCATTGCAAGGAATTGACTCCTCTGCGTCTCCAGTACATGTATCACCACCATTGCTAGCAACTGGGTTATCACAAGTGTGCTGCCTGGTCTTTGTGCCACCACCACAGGACAGTGAGCAGCCGGACCAGTTTTGCCAATCAGACCACATTCCATCAACTAAATTAGTTATTTATAAGGAACTGATATACAGATGACATGGCGGTATAAAATACCTGGGCATGGTGAAGTGCCGCATTCCTGATCTTCTGAGCTGTCCCCCTGACAAGTCAGACCATCCCCTGTTGGCTCTGGGTCATCACAAGCCCTAGTACGGCTTTGACTTCCACTGCCACAGGTCAATGAGCAGGTTCCCCATTCTTCCCAAGCTGACCATCTTCCATCACCTAATAGACCAACAAAAGATTATGGATCGTAGTCACAAGCACATCAGTGTTAAATACCGTCACAAATGGCTTCATTGCAAGCCTGCTCTTCTGATGCATCTCCCTGGCATGGTTCACCATCAGCCTGGGCCTCAGGATTGTCGCAGGTTCTGGTCCTGGACTGAGTTCCATCTCTGCAGGTGACTGAGCAACCTGACCAGTTAGTCCAATCAGACCAATTTCCGTCATCTAGAGAAGTGTGAGTTTGAACTGAGTTATACATTGTCTATCCTGAAGAGGACTCACTTGAGCAGACTCCTTCATTGCAATCTTGTGTCTCCTCAGCATCACCATCACAGGTAGCCCCATTATTTGACGGAGCTGGACTGTCACAAGCTCTTGACCTGGTCTTGGTTCCATCCCGACAGGTTGCCGAGCAATCTCCAAAAGCACCCCAGTTGCCCCAAATCCCATTAACTGGTTAATTGCCAAATATACTCGTAAAATAACAATATGCTGTGCTGATAGTAGTTTATTACCTGGGCATGCATCAGTACTGCAATCTCGCGTGTCAAGATTGTCACCTGTGCAGTCAATGCCTCCATTGCTTGCTTCTGGATTGGTGCATGTCTTTGTCCTGGTCTGAGTTCCGCCTCCACAGGTGAGGGAGCAAGTTGTCCATTCCAGCCAATCCGTCCACTGTCCATTCACTATAATGTACAATTTTGTGATACTATTAGATAGTTTTTTTAAAAAAATATCTTAACCTTTCTGTGGAAGATAACTCATTATAACTATGTATTTTATATCTTAGAACTGAACAATTAGTTCATGTACCTTACCTGGTGGGCAGTCTTCCTCATTGCAAGCTAGTTCTTCACTAGCATCCCCTGTGCAATCTGCACCACCATTAGCAGGACTGGGATTGGTGCAAGTCTTGGTCCTACTCTGGGTTCCGCCACCACACGAGACTGAGCAAGTCGCCCAGTCAGCCCAGTCTGTCCAAGCTCCGTCAACTGAAATAGACAATTAATGCCGCATTCCTCAACGTGTATTAGAATGAATCACCTGGACAAGGATCGGTGTTGCAGTCTTGTGATCCAGTGCCATCGGTGTCGACGCAGTCTGCCCCTGTGCAAGTTCTCGTCCTCTCCTGGGTGCCGGTGCCGCAAGTGGCGCTGCAGTCTCCATACGAACCCCATTCAGTCCAAGTGGCGTCCACTGTGAAATATAAGCATGAGAAAGTATACCTTACTCAGTACAGGAAGCCTTTATTTTAATTATTTAAAGATATAATGTCTCCAATATGTCCTTGTGCATATGAAAAACAGATTAATTTCCTGGTATTATATTTTCTCACGGCAAGGTATAATTAAGCCGTAGGTGGCTTACGTACTTTAGTGGCGAATGTCTAAAGAATTTTGCTGCCTGCCAAAAATAATCCAAACTTTATTTTCAATCTGGAATATTTTGCCGGTCAGACCGTAAATCTACAGTAGATTCAATGAATTAAGTCAAAGCAAGTACAGTCAACATTAGAAAATATATATTGAATCACTAGTGTTCCCAGTAGCTTGCACTGAGCTGCTTCTATTAAATCAACTCACCCGGACATGCCACATCGGCATTACACGTCTCATTCTTTGCCAACGCCTCAGTCGCCAGACACTCCTTCCCGCCGTTCTCAGGTGGGTTGCAGGCCCGGGTTTGGGTCTTGAAGCCACCACCGCATGTCACCGAGCAATCATTCCACTCACTCCAGTTGGACAAGGTGCCGTCAATTACTGAAAAGGACTCAAAAATGAAGTTTAAATTTCTCATAGTCTGGCATATGCACTAATGCCTTTCTTCCTTAGCTACAATTGTTCTATAGATCTGGAATATTCTTCAGACCACAAATGACAATACGAGTTGTATGAGTAAGGTACTCGTACGTAGTTGCCATAAACTGCCCTGTACATTCAAATTGTAGGTGGACAACACTTACCCTCCTTATTCACGGCATTATTGACCACTGCCACGGCCACCAAGAGACTGGTCACGACCGCTCCCCCGGCCGCCACACTCACCCCAATGAGAACATTCCTCGTGGCCACGTCGCTCACCGTCATCACACTACAGACTACTAAACTCACAGCTCAAAACACGAATAAAGTATGCAAATGAACCCCTTTGTTTAAATTGCCACGTTCTTGGAAATGAAGCGGTATTATTACAGCGGGGTTTACGCGCTGTCGCCGCTATGTCTGATAATATGGTACTAGTCGAGAAGTGACGTCAGGCCGATATATATTCTTGAGGCGCTGCCCAAATGTGATAAATAATTGGACAGCCGGTCGACGGGAAGAGAGTTTCGTCGTTGGGAGGGCCTTTTTTAATAGAAATTGTCTAGCGTTGCCATAGATTAAACCTTTAGATATGGGACAAATGATATGACTTCCATTTATATGACACCCTTGTTTACCTTTGTGCGAATATTAATCAGACTGCATGCGTTTTTACGGTTGAATTATATGCATTCAAAGTGTTGGGAACGTTTGACGAATGGCTGACGTAGGAAGGGAAATTATGGTACGAGGTTCAAAGAGGATTGGCAAAAAAGCGACAGCAAGTCATTTTTCACGATAACATCGATTTTCTGCATTTATGAGAGAATTGCAAACCAATTATGAAGAGCGACATTTTCCATTTTGGACACACTTCCAAAATTAGGGCCAATTAATAGAGTGTTTACTTATTACTACGTAGTAATTATGGAAGGCCCAAAAGTTTCCCAGAATACTGTATGTTGAGAGTACCAGACTGTTTCCGCTTCCCTTTAAATGCCTGCTAGATAGATTATTGACGTTGCAAATAATTAATGAGCATATGGAAAGTTACAAACAGAAATCTACGTGCTACGATCGAGGTACTCATATAATGCAAGTTAGCCAGCAATTAATACTATTCCGAGTATAGAATAGTTCCATTTCATACAGTTGTACTATATATCTTATATGAACATATGCTCCGTGTTAACTTTTGAAAGGCCCTTTGGGCGTCTACTTGAAAAAGAACGAAATAATAATGGGCTGAAACTGCCTCTTTGTTTGATCATTAATTCAGGAGCAGCAGAGAGAGAGAAAGCTTCAACTAAAAGAGCGCTGCAGACAAATGATTACGAATGGCTTTGTTTATTGTTAACTAACACAAAAATACAAATGCTAGCAAGTTTATGTGAGAGGGGGAATATTCATATGCAAGTAAAGTAAGGAGCCAGCAAATATTCCGTGTTAAAATGCTACTTTTTCTAATACAGCACTAGGATAAGAAGAAACTTAAACCCCAAATAATTCGAGCTTTCAAACCTTAATATTTGGATAAGAACTGCGGTATGACGTCCTTCAACGTTAGATAAAAATACATAAACTCTTGCACTTTCTCTAAAACAACTGCATCGATGCATCAGGATGTCAAACATTTGCTTTAGATCTCAAGGATATTATTGGGTTCAATGAATATCCTTGACTTATTTGTAACTGCTAATAATAATAATACTTCAAATGATATATACAAAAGATAAGTAATTACTAATATTGAATGCTTTCCAAGCTGCACAGCTGAAGGCCTGCATCAACAATATCCTTATGGCACACTTTAAAATCCAATAAACAATTGCATGAAGTCTTTTACCTTGAGATAAAACGTACTTTCCACTTTCTTTGTGCTTTCTGATGCATTGATGTCACGAATATAGATCAAATATGACCGTTAAGTGATGGTAAATAATACGTTTGTTTCTCAAGAACTTTTACTCAGCCCTATTTAACCCAAATCCTTGCTTCATTGCAATATCAGTCCTTAAGTGATCTTCAGCAAGTCAGAATGTTCTACAGCGTCATCCAAACCGTCATCTACCTCGCTGTTTGCATGGTATCCGTTGCCATGGCTGTGCCAGCAGTGCCAGCATATGAAGGAAGAGGAATTGAGGTATAAATCAAAATAATTAGACTTGTTAAAATATTGAAGTTTACTTTTTAATATGAGTACATTATGGCAGTTCCATTTACATTTTGTTAAGTGTCTCTATTTGTGTTTCAGGTCGGTGCCTTTGACAGTTCTTGGGTGTGGGGAAGTGCCGGTGGAAGCTTCTGAAAAGAAAATGTTAAAATGTACATATGAATTATAAAAATACAATGAATTAATCCTGCAATGCACTAAAACATAATAGTTGTTACTAATGACGCACGGGTTTCCTCTATGTTTTTATAAGGTGCCATACATATTATAAAACCCATTTCGTCATGTTAAGATAAGCATTAAAAAAATCTCTCATAACGTTACCAATTAATCAATCTTGTTGTTGCCAATTGGCAATAACAACCTCCAACCACTCAATCAGTTCATTGAACGGTTGCCAACAGAAATGTTCAAATTACTCACTATTCTCCTCAACATTTTAAAATTTATTCACGGAAATTCTCTTGGAACTTATGACACCATTCAGATGAACCCTTTACATTGGAATGCGTCCGTTGCATTGTCTCTAACGGCCGAGTAAGAAAATACCACTGGTAAACTTAGGTATTTGAAGTATGTGTTTTTTAGTTCTTTGGTCACTTGTGGTGCTCATTGTCATGCCGTTCATCAATGTGTTTCCTTCCACTATCGGACACATCAAGCAGAATGTCAGTTGTCTGATAATATGGTGACTGAGTACAACGGACCAGATGCTGTTAGTATTTTCAAAGATGAACAACTAGGTAATAACAATAAGAATCTAAAAAGTATGTCAAACTATGTATTAAATTAACCTTTAGAGCCCCCGTGCGGCGAGCAAACTGTGTTAGTGTCTGGACCTGGCTCTATCATTTATCCTGCAACCAATGCCATGAAATATCCTAAATTTGTAAATTGTACATGGACCTTCCAATTAGTGGACATTACATCAAGGCTCTCTGTGGAAATACAATTTCTAGACGTAATGACTTTATATCAATAATCTTGCATATTAACCTATTTAACCTGATAGAGCTTTCTTGGGGATATGTTTACGCTGTCCAGCAGCTTTCCAACCGGGACTCCGTCTCTTGTCACCAACACCAGTGGACTGAGTCACCGGCCAGGAGCAAGCCAGTTCATAACATCATTGAACTCATCTGCGATGATCTTGCAGCTCAATGCCGACCCAGGAGATGGCGAAGGCACGGGTTTCGTAATCAACTACGATACAGGTACATTTAAATGAATAAATGGACGTATTAATATGTATTTATACATTTCCAGGTGATCTCAATTCCGTTGGTCCGGCCACGGATTGCATTTGGCAGAAGAAGACGTCGGGAACCTTTTTCGAATGCGGTGACAATGAAAACGACTCTAGCTACGTCATCAGAGGTCTTTGTAAGGGAAAACCAGGAAACACTTGCAATGGTAAAAGAGTACATTAAATTAAAGTGCTCAGCTCCTTTCATGTTAAGGATGATGTATATTAAAGGTCGAACAATGCACCTCCTCTGCTGCCGAATACCTAATTTAGAAGCAAACTCCATCGACCCTGACCCATACACAGTGACCTATAGGGATGCTGAGTTCGGTGATTGCGGGTTCAATGATACCACCCAGCAGTACACTCAGTTTGCCAGGGGACTCTGCACGTCCTTGAACAGCGGAGAGTGCGGTGGGAGTAAAGCCAGCAAGGTAGAAAGAATACTAACATCCTTAAAGTAATAGGAAGTACATAAATTATATTGTTTAGCTCCGTTGTTCCCGCTATCTGAGCGCGTCTTCCAGCTCCCCAGTGACTGCCTCTCACAGCTCCTGCCGCTGGTTGTACGCCATGTCCAAGGTGTGGCTAGAGTGCGCGGTCGGTGAGGCTGTGGCGGCTGTTTGCAGTAGCAAGGAAGACCTGGATTGTGTGGATGAGGACACCGGGCAGATGTGGCTTATGGGGATTAAGTGCTGCTATATGCAGGCTTTGTGATAAAGAGCGCTGGAGGTTCTGTTATACTACATGTAATATTCAATTTGTCAATAAAGCAATGCTATAAATAACGTTCCTGTGAAATGTTTATACACGTACACATATATATTCGAAGTAACGAGTAACAAGCAACAACGTTATAGTAGCTAGTTGTATTTTGGGGTAACGTGGATCGTGCATGGAGTAACGATTTACATTTTCCGCAAGAATAACTGTATAATGGGAACTGTAACGGTCAAAGTTTTGAACCGTTACAAGTAACTGTTTGCTACGTATATCCTTCATTGTGGGAGGGAAAATTATGGGATCAACAATCCTAGAGGACACAAGAAGGACTTAGAAAGGATAATGATGGAAATTATAGCATTATAAATGTCTAGCACATACAATAAATTGTAGATTAAATACCTAATACTTGTAACTAATGTTGTTGATCATTGTATCAATAACTCTTATGCTCTTCAATATACTATATATGTACAGGGTGTTATTTGTAAGATGTAATATTCTGAGCGGCAATAACTCCTAAGCTGGGGCCGTTAGAAGGTAACATATGAAGTAAAAAAGTTTTGAAAAAGTGGGAAATTTTATAAACACATCATTACTTCTACATATCCTTCTACTTAGGCGCCCCCCACTGGTCAAAGTCACATTCACATTTCTGATACCAAAAATGGTCAAAATTGTGAATTTTTAATACTTTTCTAAAATAGCTCTCAGAAATAAATTAGTTGCCTTCAAGGATATGAATATGTTGTGTGACCACTGTAAACATATCTGGAAGGAAAAACAAGCACAATTTGTAGCCAAAAAGTTAATTGCAAGTTTATCACATTTATCTTTATGTTGTAAACTACTGAAAAGTTGGCTGCTCTTTAAAGTCAATTAATTAACATATATTAATTAATTAATGCTAATTATGACACATGTATATAAAATTTCCCACTCTCTTAAAACTTTTTTGACTTCATAGGCTATTTTCTAATGTACAGAGTTTAGGAGATATAGCTGTCTAGAATATTACATCTTACAAATAACACCCTGTACTAATAAACAACTCAACATGCATTTACTTTCCCTATAAAAGCTCTCACCCGTGCTCCATCCCATCATCAGTTTCTCCTAGAACTTCAGCTGCATCATGATGAACAAGACCCTCCTCATCGCTCTCACCCTGGTCGCCATGGCCGTCATAACCAATGGAAAGGCTCTTGAAAAAGTGGATGGGGTCAGTAGGCCAAAATATGATTTACTTTGCAAATAACATTAGTGACACATCAGCAACATGAAGAGAAATATGTTATCCGAAGCAATATTGTTGTATAAATTGAACAGCTCTCGTCAGTTTATTAGATCTGAGATTTATTATTAACTCTACTTTTAAATCATGCGCGCAGTATTATATGTTTGTGGTAGATTGTGCATTAATATTTCATAACCTTTTTTACAGGACCGGATCGGATGGTTTAGTTGGGGCTCCTATTGGTACAGTTATGATAGCTACTATAGTTACAGCTACAGCTACTATGAACACTACAAAAACGACTACAGCTCGGGCTGCAGTTCGGGCTCCAGTTCGGGATCTAGCTCAGGTTTAAGCTCGGGCTCCAGCTCAGGTTTAAGCTCTGGCTACAGCTCAGGTTCAAGCTCTGGATACAGCTCTGGATACAGCTCAGGTTTAAGCTCGAGCTCGAGCTCCTAATCGAATGTATCATACAACACTGGACATTTAAGTAAAAAGAAAGCTTGCCGGACCAAACTTCCATGTTATTAAGTAATTTTACTATTAAAACTGTATACAGTTTAAAAGCTTAGAAGAAAAGAGATGAGCACAACAGGCATGGGATAAATTTTCCTCTAAGCTTTTAAAGACAATAATTGGGCTGGATAATAAATATTTCTCTTATTATATAAATTATTAAGTGATTGCTGAACACGTATCTTATTTGTCGGATGTTATTTGGTTGTAGCTTGATCAGCATTAAACGGTTTCCAAGGGCAGCAAATGAGATCCGAAGACCGATAATTTTTTTCGAAAATCAATGTAGTAAAACATTTGAAAAATTAAGGATGTTTCGTCAAAGTGAAAATGGAGGAACACCCCTAAAGTAGAGAATTACATTGGACAAGCACCCTTTTTGTAGGCCCAATTTTAAGTGACTCCCCTGTTTTTCCCCGGTCCCCAGGCCTTTCGACCGTGTTCATATACGTATTTTGACCGAATTTATTGGGATGCAGTGAAAAAAAACACCTTAGGGAACATTTTTTTAATTAAAACTAAGAACAACACCTATTAGTTTCCTACTATATATATGGGACACATTGTGTGAAACCGCCAAGTAATTATATACTGATTCTAACTCTGCATATCAACTCCGTTTGTTTTCTTGAACGTATGTGTTTTAGGTTTACTCACACATGTGCTATATTTTTTACATGATATTATCAAATATCTGAGAATGAGGGAATAATGGAGTAGAAAGAATAGCTTTTCTTGGGAAAGATGTCCTTAAATGTGGCAAAGATGACGGGAATCCACATCAACAATCCTACAGGCCAAAATGAAACAGTCCAGAAAGAGAGTAAATAATAGGGGATGGAAAAGTAACATCTCATGTAGGCAAGAGGCCTTCATACTAGTAAATTAATATTTAATACTGGCATATGCTTAGAAAAAAATGATATGTAGTCCTAACAGCTTGCACATCTGGATATACTGATAAACATCTCCAATAATACTGAATGAGTCCCTATATAAGTCTTGACCCTTTCCACATCCAATCACCAGTTAGTTCAACAACTCCTGCTCCATCATGATGAACAAGACCTTCCTCATTGCTCTCGCCCTTGTCGCCATGGTCGTCATGACCAGTGGAAAGGCACTTGAAAATGCTGAAGAGGTTAGTTACATAAAAGTATCGCGGCAAGGGTATGGCATAATTATAGAGTAAAACTGGTTCAAATTAAGCATGTGCGATATCCAAAATTCTTTAGTCGGTATTTTGTCGGTACGGTATTGGAAAATACCGACTAATAGTCGGTATTTTTCGGTATTTTGCCATAGCCATAATTAGGGGGTATCAGTTCTAATGGTTAGCTTTTGTGCATGCCATTGGGATGTCCACATACAGCAGGGTCTCCCAACGGCTTAATATATGGTTAACATTTTTTTACAATGAGTACCCTCTGGTTTTACAATATATTTTTACTGAACCATATATAATATCTTATCTAGTTATCACACCTATAATTTGCTAGATAAGTATCTAGAGTATTCTAGCCATACCCACAGGGCCTGTAGGAATGTTTACGTCGCAGAGCAAAAAAAATCTTACTTGGTGGTTGGGGCCTTAAAGTTTAGACCATGCACAATAACTCGCCGGTAGCTCTATTTGCCACTATAACTGATACCTGATCTAATTGTAATAACCTCCTTGGGATTCAAACCTATCACCTCCTTCAAATGGTCTTCAAACTGTTACAACAAAAACACTATTTTAACGTTTAGAGTAAGAACATTACATCCATGACATTACTTCCCTCGCATTAAAAAATGATTTATCATGTTGCAAGTGGAGCCCACTTCGCCCAAAATACCGAAAATCGAGATACCGACTATTTTGACAATACCGACGTCGGTATCGGTATTGGAATAATACCGACTATTACCGCGGTATCGGTATATTGCACATGCTTAATTTATATTCATTTTTATTCACTCTTATGATGTTAGTCCTTAAACCACAGTGTTGGGGTATCAATGTGAATGAGAGAGAATAAATTTTCCTCTTTCTCCGCTTTGGGTGTTTCTTT
>LR139460.1:0-10000 GCA_900659605.1 Tisbe holothuriae | reverse complement strand
AATTACCTCTTTGGCAACCCTGGTACGTTTCGGAAGTGAAATTATTCTGAATGAGTTGTGCAAAATGCTGCTCAGCAACGAACGTGATTCCCTGCTTTGAAGCTGAAAAATACTTGTATGTTTACATCGCCCTTTAAATCCCTTCTTCTCATGAACGCCAGATTGAACCTGTATATCAGCATTATTATTGCTTCTTCCAATGGGCGTTGCCATAGATCTTAAATGGTGCGATTAAGTTCAATGGATGACACACTGAGACATACGACAGAAGCGTGCCTGAAAATGTCACAGATAAACTTCTTCTTGACAATTACAAGGCTCCATTTTCCAGCTTCCTTGTCGATCTCTAAATCACTCACTACCAGGAAATACTTGCGCGCAGAGTTTAATGGACATTCTTCACATTTTAGCAGAAGGTTATCGCCGCAACATGTCAGTTAGCTAGGGACAGTTGCTTTAGCACTAATTAGATGATAAAAAAATGCATGTTATGAGTCACACCGTTAAACTGCAATCACAAATCTGCTTCGTTTGCCATCCAAATAATGATCATTCTTTGTTATTAATGCGTCCATTGATAATTAATCCCTTATAAGGTTACTACAAACCTTTCCAAATCCAGTTCCCCCTATTATTGACATAAAGATTAATTCGACCATTTCCTCATTGCCTTTTCCAGGTATGTTGTCTTCGTCTTCGCTACAACCAATGTGATGGCAATTTGATCGCCGCTCCAAAAACGGCAACGACTTCAATCCTGCTATCAAATATCAGCAACCGATACTGACAGCAGCAGAACTCTTTTTTTCAGCGTACTCGGCGTTCTTTTTGGCAAATCTCACATTGGAATCTGCGAACGAGTCAGTTTTATAAACCGCGCTCATGTGATGCCATTAGAAGATCCAGTTACGTCAGGAGTAGCCGTTATGCCATCGTGATACGTCTAAGCGTGGGGATATAACAGTAGCCGCAGCAGCTAATAATACTTTTACACAGTAGCTGAGGCTCATTATCCGTATTGAGGAGGATGACGAGTACGAAAAATGTGTACGCTAATAATCGAGCTATAAATCGTAAGCGCTGATTGTCTTGGGTGAAAAGGGGTTTTAGCCTTGACGCAGCAGCAGCATCCTCAAAAGAGCGTCATTAACATTGTACGCAATTTTTGCGTACTTTTGTGCAGGAGCAAATTGTTGTCGGAAATGAAGTCGGCGGAGAAAACTTTTAATGATGAGGAATGATTGCTGAGGCAACATGTTTTTGATGAAATTCGAATTAGATCTTGATTGAGGAAGAGGGGGTTGAAGGCATTGAGCTACAATGGCAAGAAAGGCTTCAGCAGCTCAATGAGATGCATCCCGCTGGCCTAGCGCAAGGTCGCTAGTCCCGCTTCCGCTCATACGATAAATGGGCGCGAAAATTCGCATTATCTCCACAGCGAACAATCCATTTTCCGTCTTTTAAAACATCCGCCGGGGGTTTACAAAACTCTTAATGGAACTCATCGCACAACATGACGATGGCGAATTCTGCAGCACGATAAATAGTCGAGAACTGAGTCAAAGTCATGACGAAGAGTCTTCTTCTCTTAGTCACAGTTTTTCAACCCTCACGACAAACTGCAGGGTTGCCAGTTTGGCTCATTTCAAAGCAAAATGGGCACCTGTTACCTCTATATTTGGCTTCTTACCCTAGAACAAAATGGCAACCCTCAGTTCACTCAGCTGGGTAGTGATCTCAACGCGCTTTCGTGAAGACGATTTAAGCACATTTTTTTTTGCATTTTTCACCCGTTGTCGAGACCTTGACCTCATGATGCGAGTAGACATCGGGTCAATTGCATTGGAGATTGTTTTAAAAAGCGATTCAACTCCTTATATGTTTAGAACAAACACACGCCTTAAACATACATGCGACCTCTAAAAACCACTAATATTAATAATAAAACCTTGTTTGGCTGATGTTTTATGAGATGTCGCGCGCACGTGGGTGGACACGGACGTCCAACGAGGAAACTAAAAACCAACGCTGCAATTAGCAAATAAGGCATCTGACGCCTCCTGCTACAACCCTCTTATTAGCATCAATAAGAGAAGTGATTTTTGGCATGGACAGGTCTTAATAACACCGCCCGAGGCTGCTGCTGCGACCTTGATGCCATTAAGAACGGAAAACACATTTTACGGCCACTCGCTCACTGTTTGATCGAAGAGAGAGAGAGGAGTCTGATCTTCTTCTTCTTCCTATAAAACATCATATTGCCCGACCCTGAAATAGTTCTTCTGCCGCTCTTAAAAGCCTATTAAGGCTGTACTTCCTACTCAAGTAGTTGTTTTTGCTAGCACGCATTTGGCACATACACCCCAAACCGCCGACAAAGAATTCATTGCTTTTTTGCGACATTGTTTTTATTAATATATCCGGAGCTGAAGAAGAGAAGAGAAAACCCCAGCAAAGAAACGCTTGCATTTTCAGATGATCACCGTGATTGGCTAAAAAGCTCTTCTGGACGAACTTCTTGGCTCTGCATTCCAACTCATATGTGTGGTAAAAACAACCCTTTAACCGTGTTGGGTCGGGCCAAAGTCAATTTACAGCCCAGGCGCACACGCCGTCTAATAATAATTATCATATCCGTTTTTATCATCCGGCCATTTTTTGTCAACGGCACCACCAGCTCTAGTTAGCATGCAGAACCGAGATATCGCCCCGAGCGAGGAAAGATGATGTGAAGAAAGGGTTTTTGGTGCCGCCAAGCTGTTTTTATTATTTTTATTCTTTTTCCGGGCAGCAGCAGCAGTGCGAGGGTGTAGCAGCGAAGGTATTCCGGTGCAAAAAGGGTCCATTCTGCGTCCTTAACAGGAATATCGTTATAGACGTGATTCAGTTTTCTCCAGGGCTTCCAAGAGGTCAGTCGAGCTGAGACACATTTTATAATAGACGACGTCTCTAGATAGCTCAGTGTTTGCTCGATGGCAAATTGAGTCTATAGATTGTGTGTTCATAAAACTCTCGCTCGGTTTTCAACGTGTGAAAATTGACTGCGGAGGGTTTTATTTAGACGTTAATGTGTAAATAATAGACTAAATTTGTGCCTCTTTATGTGTTAATCATAACTGCAAAGTGGTTTTCAGAGGACACATTGTTTTCAAAGTCAACATCTTGGTGTGTGTTTATTAATATTTTGAGTGACAGTCTTCTAGACCATTTTTCGACTGCCACTCGAAGAGAGTTGTTTTAAGCCAAGGACTTTGGAGTCGTTAACACAGCTTTATAAAGACTTTAGTCGTGCTCTGGAATCTCGCCTGTGAAGTTGTTGCCGTGAACTAAAGACAAGGGACTGTGAATATGCATTTCTCAATAAGGTATAATCATCCTACGTAATGTATTCATTAGATTCATTATTTGGCTGCTCCGGTCAGTTTTGGGGGGCTTAATTAAGTGTGTCCCAGCCACTTTGAAACAGGTTGGGAAGTCCACGCCCAAATATAATATCGAGAGATAAACAAACGCCGCCAAAAATCAAACGATATCTCGTTTTAGCAAGTTCTTCTGTGAGTCACCTAAAACGTGCTAAATAGTTAAATATGGCCAAAGATAAGGAGCCATTTTGCAACGTCTTTTTAAAACAGTCACAAATGCGTTTGATTAAAACATGACCGGCATACTTTCCATGTAATACAAAAATGTTTGTTGCTAACTTCATAATAAAGTAGAAAGAAGATAACTTTCAACGTTTATTACGCTGCCAACGCCCGAGACCGAAATAGGACTGTCGGTGGGAGTACCTAAAATGAGCTTTTGCCCTCAAGACAGACGTCCCAGAAACCATCTTTAAATGTAAAAGATCATCAAGCATCGTTTTTGACGATTCTGATGGGAACTTATTCTGACGTCTGGGTTTTCAAATTTTGATTACGTGATGATATCGGATAGGGCTGCTATTATGTCGTTTTATGCACTCACACTTTGGACGTAGTAACGCCCAGCGATACTGCGAAGTAATTATACGATCGAAATCTACATAATTGCACAATGCGAAAGTTAGGGAGAGTCCAAATCTTGATTCGATCGATAAGACAAAGAAAACTCTGACCGGATCGCGGAATTTCCGAGAATTTTCGCATTATGTTACAGTGGTTTTGCATTGGAATGAATACAAGAGAAACTGAAGATCTTTTAAAACTCTTAATGATCGGCCTACGAACTAAATAAAGCCATTTATAGGCCACAGTGGAATACGAAATATTTTCTTGAGTACCCAAAAAGGAACCCACAGTGCTCCCCAATGTCGATATCGCTTTAGTTCGCGTGACGAGTTGACCTTATCAAGGTATAGAACATCGCGTGCTGCCGGCCTTAAAAACTAATCTTTTTACTTCAGACTCCCAATGTCTTTTTAAGTGGAAAAAGGACCTTCCATGCTTTAAATCGACTCGCATCATATAAGATATGGTCCTATGGACCAATGTGTATATCTTATGGTAGCGGATGAAATAACTCGCATACGGTGTTATATATAAATCAATTCTACGGAGAAGTAATTTGTGCCGCATACTTTCAACAAAAGATCCTTATCGCAAAAAGTGGGGTTGGGAATGTGTCGAAATAAATTTTCGCCCGGATTTTTGCTCATTACCGCGTAAACCACGACAGCGCACAATGGTTCCTGGTAGTCTAAATAATGAAGTATATACAATCAACCTTCAGTAAGAATATATATAAATATTATACAATAAGGGATCACTAGAAAAAAATATTAAAAAAATATATAAATATAGTTATAGACCACTGTGGGCCACACTATTAGCCTATTATAATAATGTGTTTGCTGCCATTAACTCTTAGGGCGGAAGAAGAAGAAGAAGCAGAAGAGTGAACCTCACGAAGAAGCTAAACTTTAACAAGGCCAACATATGAAGAAGAGTTTTTAGAACACACTTCCGAAAAACACTCGGAGTGCGAAAAAATATTATTATGAGCACGCGGCTAATGCTTTTAAAGCATATTTTCGGTCACACCCCGAGAGTAAAGCGGTATTTTATGATAAGAAGGGTGTTTTTGTACGCTTCAAACCGTCTTTTTCGGGTTAAATATGCTTTGAAGCCAAGCGTCAAAAGTGCTTAAAGATTGTTACGTTTGACGTCCATTGTTTTTGCACAATTTTAGTGAAAGTCTGCTTCAAACTATGATTAGCTAAAGCGCTGCTTTAAGCCTGTTCTTAGCAATTGACCAGCTGCCGAAGTATTGAATTCACCGCATAAAGATACAGTTTTTTTTCGCAAAATGCACACACATGGCATAAGAAAATCTTTTTAGTCATTTCCTGTAACCGTTGTATTCAAAATATTGGCGTTCTTTTTAACCAGAAAAAGGAGACAAAAGGGGGAGTTAATATTTTCCATCCTCTAATTTCTTTTTTCTCCCTCCTATGGTATTAAAAATGGAAGTTTTCCTTGGTGGGAAAATAACTGGGACTCAGCGACCGCACCTTCAAAATAGCAAGCAAGAAAGTCTTCTCGAGTATAATTTCCTTAATGGCTGCTTCAAGTTTTGTCTCTAATAAAAACGTTTGCTTTCGAGCCGCTGGTGATATCGTTTTAGACGCTTTTACTTCTTCATCGTCCGTCAATTGAAAGTGAGAAAGTGTCTAAATCAATCTCGTAGCGTGGAATCAGTTCCACTTGGCAGCGTTTGGAATCTTCTTTAGGCCAAAAAGCGTTTATTTCCCACGGCTGGCAACAGTTTTCTTCTGGGGGCGATGTACGTGTTTGCTAACAGACCATAATTACGTTTAAGAAGCTTTTGACGTTGTTTATATCAATATTGTCATATTAGTCAATCATAATCAAAAATGTTGTTATCATTTCCAGACTCGTCTGCTGCGGCCAGCCTGAGGGCTCCAAACCGGCTTCGCCAATCACAGGCCGTTCTCAGCCAACACCACCGACCTCGTCTCCGCCACTGAGAAGTCGGCGTTGTTCCCGCCGCGGTCGGAGCAAACGGCTTCAAGGCTCCAAGAAGAGGTGAAATTTGAAAGTTGATTAGTGCGACATATGGTCTTCAATGTTTAATTACAAACATTATTTATGTCCCCGTGGCTTTCGATAAAAACTCGTCATTAGGACAGGCTTAATGAATTTGTCAAAATCCCCTCGCTTGCTGCCTCTGATAATTAGTCTTTAAACTGTTTCGAAAATGGAGCTATTATTACGTGGAGTAATGAAGAAATTAAATTACTCCGTATCATGAGCTGGGTTTGCCACACACACTCGTTTTTTTAGTCACGGAAGTTGAGAGATATGATTTGACACACTGTCAGATAAATGAAATCAGAAGAGTGTTTTACTACATGGAGCAGGGTTGACAGTTTGTACAGCACTAATTAGGGATGCTAAAAATCTATTCTTAGTCCTTAATTATCCAGAACTGAATTGTTGGCTTAAAAGTGTGACTTTCATTTGTGCTAGTATTGATGTCTGTGCTTAATCTTTGAGACCCTTTTCCTTCCTGGAGAGAAAGAGAAATAGATAAAAATGAGTCTGAGAAAAGTTGAGGATGTTGCAATCTCTGAGATGGATCTGAAAAGATTCGCATGCGCGATATGTATCATGCATATGTGCCAGTTTTCGTTATTATTATTATATTCTCATAGCCAAAAGAAGAAGAGGAAGCAGCAGGAGGATGAGTTTTCTTTTTAAATACCTCCAGGGAGGAAGAAGAAGACGAGGCAATTTAAAAATCAGATGTCAGTCAACTTTAATCAGTTTAAACCCGTTCACAGTGGGCTCTGGAGTATTAGACTCCTAAACTAAAGTAATACCACTGTGTCCTCCCTTTTCTCCCAATGTTCTGCCTCATTTGTTTTTTGCCTCTTTAAAAACGAGTTTGTTTCCCAATTACACGGGGAGTAAAAACGACACAGAAGTCAGTCTGGAAACAACAACAACCCATGGGCGTGTTTAAATCAAACTCACTTTTTGTCTCCAGTTTTAAGACTTTTTTTGGCTGTCAAAGGTTTTGTTCAATCTGCTCTGTTATCGATCTACGACTTAGATTTTTACAACGTAAAGATTAGAAGCAAAAACACTCTTTTCTTTTGACCAGAAGGTAGATTATTATATGACATGGATCAACATTTTTTACATTCAAATGTTAAACACAACTTCTACTTTAAGATGTGTCTTCATGCTCTTGTATAATAATGTTTAAACCCACATCACCTTTAATACCCGTCAAACTTATTTTCTTGGCTCCCATCTTCTTTTTCTCCTACATGTTCGTTTATTTGATGCCTTGTCGTATTCGGAGCTGGAATCGTGGGCGTTTTAAATGGCTCATGTAGGAGAGCAGCTCACGGCCTTATTTTATAGAACTGGAGCTCAATACATTATTTTTGCAAAACCCACCAGGTGTGTGTTGTTGTTATTTTGCTCTCTTTTCAGCAGCACTTTTGTCGAAAACATCATTGATAAGGTGGCAATAAATATAAGTGGACTCCGTCTTCTTGAGTCTCCAAAAGAGATATTATTGAATGGACTGATGATCATAATCGGAAAACAGCTGATAAGAGCAACAACATTTTTGAGCTCCTCGCTGCTTCCTTGTGAAGGATTTTGACCTTGGATTATTGGCGAGGAGAATTCTCTTTTCTGATGCCACTCTAGCTCGTACGTCTTATGGTCAGAGGGAACCAGGCTTCTTCCAAGCGAGCGTTAAAAGTTCACGACAACACGTTCTCAAAACTACCCACGTCTAAATGTTCAAATTAGCTCACATTATAAACTCTACTATGGGAGAATGGATGTCATTATGAAACTTTCAGACTAGACACATTCAGGAAGTAATTTAATATCATTTTCCAGGTGGTTAAAAGGCTCACCAACGGCCTCTGTGGCTGACTCTGGCCGGTACTGGCCCTCCGAGTACCACCCCAACACGGACCCGGACCTGCCATGACTAACCGCCCCGGACGTCGATGCTGAACAGCTGCAGAGGATGTCCGACAGCCCCGCTTCAGAACCTCCCATCCAACCCCAACCCAACTCCCACCTCAGCCTATTCAAACAGCGGTCCATTGCGGACGCCAACGCCTCACTGCGATCCTCCCAGTCAGATCTAGACTCCATCGCGAATTCTGAGAGCAGACGCGTCAGCTTCAATAGTGACGTCAGGGTCAAGAAGATCCCGAAATCCAAGCCGCCGCCACCGCCTCCACCTCAGCAGACACCCCGTGACGAGATTGAGAGTGGGCCATTTGCCAGGGTGAAGAAGGAAGAGCCGCCTGCGGATCCGAGAGGGATCCAGGACGAGAAAAACCTTATCTTACGGCAGCTTGAAGGGCTGGAGTGCAGTGTGTCCCAGATCCCACCACCACCCGTTGTCAGCCCTTCAAAGACGGCTCAGCAAAGGTTCCAGCTTGAGTCTAGCAACTCCCTCACCGACAGCGGCTGCAACAGCAGCGGCGGAGGCACCAGCCCGAACCACAGCAACGTCAACGACATCAGTGCCACGGAGCAGGGCTCTTCAGAGCAAGACTCTTCATTCCAACTGGAGAGCGATCGGGAGCAGCGGCAGTTAAAGGCAAGAGAGCACAACCCACTGTACGGCCTGCACGCACTCAACAACCTCGACATTGCCATCAACGGCAAGGACGTCAACTCCATGCCAAGCTATCAGGAGATCCGGCGGACGCAGTTGGACAGCTCGGGCGGGTCGGCAGAGTACTCACCGCCGTTGCATCACAGAGGGCCGAAACCACCACCGCCACCACCTCTCATCACACCTCCGAAGCCTCCGAGGAAGGCTCCGAGCATCAGCCCTCCGTCTGTCCGCCGCAGCATGGCGGCTGCGACGACAACCCCGCACTACTCTCAGCCTGACCGGTCCACCAAGATGGTCAGCTCCATGATGGATCAGCTGAGCAGCGATGCTCGCTTCAGACGCCGTCTGGCCGAGACGAGTGGCGATGATGACATGAGCTCTTCGAATCTGAACTCATCCTACTCATCCCGCAACAACAACAATGGACTTCAGCAGCAGCATCAACAGCACATCCCTCGGCGTGGTCTGTCCCCGCCACCGCAGCAGCAGCAGATGCACATGCGTCAGTCCGTGTCCCCATCCCGCCTGTCCCCGTCCAGAACATGCATGACTGACACTGAGCTACTCCGTTCACCCGCTGAAGTCCTTTACGCTGTGTCTGACAAACACCGTGGTGTCCCCATGACCAATGGTAGCTTTGTCAGCAGTGGGGATCGAGTGGCTCACTCTGCCAGCCAGACGACACAGTCTGAGCTGAGGAACCATCAGCAGCGGCCATCGTCCACCTACAGCTACGATCCTAAGCTGCATCACCGTGCAGCCACAACCGGCCGTAAGCCAACATCCAGAGCCTCATCAAGGGAAGATCTTCTTAGTGATGCTCGCAGCAATTACACATCCGCTTCAAAGCAGGGTGGACGCTACCACTCAAATGGTAACAGCCATCACCACTCACTAGATCGTGGCAGCCACTACATGGACAGGGATGCCGACAAGGAGAATAGCAGCAACGCTTACAAGGCTCGAATCCTTGTCACATCTCCTGACAGGCTGACACCTGACAGGCAGATTATGGTGACAGGAGAGCGCAAGCCTTACAAGACCACTATCAACACGGCCAATGACAACATTATCCAGTACAGGGGTGCCTCTCATGGCAGCAACCGTTACCAGAAGAACCAACACCTGTACAAGCGGCAGCAGGACACTGAGCACTACAAGGTGCCCAAGAACAAGACTCCGGTTGAATTCCTCCGCAATGGGGGTATCAGAGGCATGCACACTGATTCTGACCACTCTTCAGTTTACTACAATGGTCATGGACATCCAAGCAATGGTGGAAGGGGTCAGTTTGCATCTACAAGGCTGGTGAAGAACGCAGAGACTAGAAGGGGATCTAATGGAAGAGAGCTGGATAGAGAGGGGAGGACCATTCGCAGCGTGCCAGGGGAAGGCC
>LR139459.1:21817-33032 GCA_900659605.1 Tisbe holothuriae | reverse complement strand
TCAGATTCTTCTTCTCCACTTGATGATAGAAAGGGATAGAGACGGGGCAGCAAAAACGGAGAAGAAGAAGCCACAAATGGGCAAAAAGTTGGGGATGCGAGAATGGCTTGTATGGGAGATAATATTGGTCACATTAAGCAAAGTTGAAGCTCAATAAAAGTACAAATATACAGGCAAATTGTAGTAGAATATTCAAGTTTATTCAGTATGCACATCTGTAACATTAATAGGGGGTAGCCTAGTTTCAATCTGACATCCCTAAACTGAAAACTTTCCCTTCCTGTAAAAATATCATCCTTGAACCTCTTCCTCGTGTAATACCTCCAATGAAGACAGAGTGGCAATCCTCCTCCTCCTGCTTCATCTAATATAATAATCTATCTAACAACAATATCACATCGCTCAAAAGGGGCAAAAACGACAACGAAGAAGAAGCATTATTATAGCTTTGATTGAGCTGACGACTATACTTCTTATTACGAGGCCTCAGGATGACAAACCGTAAGGGTTTTTTGCTCGTACCCACATCAGGGATGCCATTTTGAGTAAGTTATACTGGTATAAGTCTCTTGTGACGTATGTATAACGTGAAGAAAATGTCATCCCTACGCCATGTCAACCCATCCGAGAGACAAAAGTCGTTCATTTTCCCTTTGCAACCTTGAGTGAGACTGAGCTCAATCTCTTGCAGGAGAAAGACGTTTTTCTTTCTCTCTCTCTCTCTCTCTCTCTCTCTCTTTCTCTCTTTCTCTCTTTCTCTCTCCATTCTCTGTCTAATTCTCAACCAAGGTTTGTCTGCATTTTTTGCCCGCAAAAAGTCATCAGACTCTCTGTCTTAAAAGCTCCTTTTTGCAACGATTTGGGACTACTATGTTTTCGACAACTTGTTATAAGACTATAACTCGGACTTAATCAGTAGTTAACACATGTCCTCTCATACTCATAATAGAGAGCATGAACCTTCTTGAGAGCTATTGTATTTCTCCACAACATACTCTTACACATAAAGATAACTACATCAAGTATATGTAGGTCAATGAGACCGTGTTACACTCTACTTTGCAAGGGGGATAAAAAGGCCATTATTGTTATCTTATGGATTATTTAGTCCCTGTGAAAGACTCTATTCTCTCGGTCCCCCTATTTGACAGAAATTATACAAGGGGTGAAAAATCTGTAATGTATTCCCAGGGCTTAATTATCTTGAATCACGAAACGGCTCAATTATTTACAGGGGCTTGTTTAGAGTGCCAATGTAGCAAGATCAGAAGATGTTTGTTGGACCGCAACCCGGCGTCTGGTGTGTGTGCTAATCTATTGTCGTCCCCTTATATACGTCGGAGGAGGGAGAACTTTAGTGGATGCCAAGTAAACAAAGACTTGAGTGACAGTGAAAGAAAGAAAACAGATCAGGTTTCCCTTTCCTTTCCATATAGATTGCATGATTATATGCAGGGGAGGACTGGATTACTTTTGAAAGTAGTATAAGTTACTTTTACCATAAAATTAATGGTGTACACATATAAAATTTAATGGGGAACCTTAAAATACATTCATAGACTCTTAAGATTTACTGCTCTTAATATAAACCGTAAATTACTCAGAAAGTAACTAATTACACATGTACAAGATTAGTTACATTTAAAAAGTAACTGTCTAGTGGTGCCTGGTTGGTTGTGTATGCTCAGAGTTGGGGTTTCTTCAAGATAAAGAGTTGCACATTAATGGCTGCTAAAGGAATCGGGCTCCCTCTGAATGTATATTCTACGTGTGTACATGAGAAGAATAGGAGAACAAAGAATGGAAAGTTCTTTTGTGCAGCTAAGACACAATATTGCAATTGCATCTATACATATTTTTGGCTAGCTTTTAGTACAGATGACGATGCCAGTTTGTCTTTATTGCTGTAAAACTAATCTGTCGCAGTAACATAAACATTTTCATGCCTATTTTGGAATTAATCTTGTTGCAAAATGTTTTGCTATGCGACATCTTGGTATTATTATGGGACAAAAAGTAGCACAACAATGTGAAATGTACATTCTTTTGAAGCTTTTTATACCCTATTTTGCGTCCATTTTCCTTCCGGAAGAGTTGGTGGTGACCAGAAATAAACTAGGAGCAGCCATTACGATCCGACTATGCGAAGTCCCTTTATTTTGAAGATCAGGGTTGCCATTATGTCGAAATAAAAGCACAAATTTCTCTTTATTATGTGGTTACATGCTCACTTTTGTAGCCCTAACTCTGTATGGGGTACATAATAATTTCCTCCTTTCCTATGAAAAAGCACATACACACAAGAAAAGCGAACATGTAAGAGACGCTACGACCAGCGAGAGTAATTTCTCGTATATACTGCAAAAGGAGTCGGGTCTAAATCAGGTCTAGGAATAATACGAGTCTACCCAACACCTTTGAATGGCCACAGCGTATGAGAAAAACTCATATTGGTCCATTGCTAGACTGGTTTATACACACATACTGGTAATGGTTCTGTAATAACAATCATTTGCCCGGCTGCAGCAAAAGCAGGAAAAATACAGCAATATTATTTGTGACAAACAAACTGTGTCGTTTTATCAAACTCATCGGCTTGGCCTCATTTTCTAGATTAATGCACACACAACACCTCGAAGGAGAAAAATCTTTATTTTACCCCCTTTCTTCCCCTTTTTTCTGTACCTGTTCATTCTTTTTCTACAGCTTTGGCCTCAATCTAAGAAAATAGGCAGAAGAAGAAGAAAAAAGTTTTGTGTGCTCGCCTGAACAGATTTTTATATAGTTTTATGTGTATAAAAGAGGACGAAAAATGGTGAAAAGTGCATAAAAACGTCATCTTAAATACACAATATAAACTAATATATTCGCACTTTGCTACCCTTCCTTTCCTGGAAAGAGCGCATTGAGGTCATTATTATTTCTACAGTTATTAATAAGTCATCTAAGGACCTCGTTTCCCCCCTAACATGTACTTCCAATAACTCATTTTCGCGGCCATACGGCAATATTGCAGCTTCGATTAGTTTTCCCCCTTACATGGTTTAGTACTACTATTGTAGGCCTTTTTCAAGCACCGATAACTGCAAAGTACTTTTGAATAACGACATTGGTTTCCTAAGGTGCAAAAATAGGTATAATAATAAATGAGCTCATTCCGTATATATTTCGTCCATTGAAACCGGGTGTTTCTCGTCATTTTGCGCAACCCTGCATACAACCGCAAAATTACTATATTTTAAGGGTCCATAAAGCACCATTTAAGCACTTGATCATGCGTTATTATTGCGTTTTCATGCCTTATACACTCCTCCTTATCTAACCATTTGCAGCCGAGAGACAACACAGCGAAGAAAATTGATCCCGATGAGCAGAACTGAGCCTGATGGGCAGGGATGCCATTTTGTCATGAGAACTTTACATTTTGACGTCTAGATCAAAGTGAATGTATTTGTCAACGTGTCAAAGTGGCATCCCTAACATAACGTTGTCGGTAGCGTCTGTTGTTAATCCTCTTAGACTCGCACTCTTGCCATATCTCGTTCACAGAGAATAAAGAAAGAGAGCCTTCTTCTCCGACTGTGCAATTGTCAGAAAAGAAGAAAGTAAATGCATACGCACCCACCCACACACGGCGACGACGAGTGCAATAAAGACCAAAACCGGAGGGAAAGCAGAAGCTTTCTTAAAAGGAAAATCGTCACTGGTGTGCAAAGTAAAAGGTTTGCATAGGAGCTGCTGCAGCTGCCCAGATTGAAACACCACACAAGTTGTAACAAGTTATGGATGGAGTGCTCCCTTTGAGGGCAGTACATCAATAGCCACAGTGTGTGTATCTACTGTAACGGGGCAAGAGTACTTTACACTCAGGGTTGCTTCATTGAACTATAATTAACGAACTAAAGCTCAGCAATGAGATCTCTTCTTCCAGTCTTCTCTGGCAACCCTGTCATATTCCTTTGAGCGTAACGTGAGTCCAAATGAGGGATGCCTTTGCTTTTAACATGATGTTAGGTCACTCCTTTCTCTACCCTCTTGTGTGTGTGTGTGCTACATAGTCAATCAACCAGAGCTAGTACTCAGCATGCGCTATGTTGATGAGGGTGGTTAAAAGGCTGCCATACTGTGTGTGTTCTATATATGATGGGATTGGATGAGACAATCAATATTGGACAAGTCGGAACATGTTTTGCACGGGATGATCATGATAGTTTTCGCTACACATTGTTTGCTCTCCAGTTATGGGCGGATCATGAAACCATATCTAAACAATGATGGTAATATTTTTGGGGTATATACAGTACAGTCATATAAAGGCTTGAACATACCTGAAATTATGTTTTGAGCTGTATATGACTTATTTTATGCAACACTTCTGAACGGGGTTAGCAGTTGCTGAGGCGTCAGTCTCTTTATTCAGCCATAGCTAATGATCATTATTTTTCGCTTTCCTCTTCCCCTTCCTTCCTTTCCCCCTTTTCATATCATTAGCGTTACAACTCCGATTATTCTCAGATGAGCAATGAAGCCGAAAACTATTATTAGCCGTAGCATATATTCGCAAAAAAATGATTGGCTCAACTTTTATTGCCAATTATATGTTTAACTTTCGGCATTTCTTGTGTAAACAATCCACATAAAAATGCAGTAAAGATAAGCTTGTGTGTGGGGAATATAATGGCCTGTAGAGAGAGCTTATTTCACCCCCTTTTGAGGGGGGAAATCTAGGTTGACTGCATTGTATGTATGCTGTACATACATGGGCATGACAAAATAAATATGAGCAAAACGATTTAGTAACTAGGGCCATATAGTACACATAACCATTTTTCAACCCTACCAAGTGTGTATGTGACTGAGAGGGCAATCGGCACCAGACTTCTCCCTTTACATGCACACATACTTAGTCTTTTGCTGACACGTATACACACTGCCAGAGAATAAAGAAGCCTTGTTGTTGTTGTAAAGGTTCATATCCGTTTTCTGCACACAGGAGTATAAATGGTTTTATAGACTTGGGGGTGGAGGAGAAAAAGGGGTTTCTTGTGCTGCCTCCAGGGGTGCTTTGATAGCGGAACTAAGGATCAAAGCAGCTTCTTTCTGGATACACAGTCAGTTCCATTTGTTAATAAACAACAATTACATCTCAGTTACCTCATGTACGTACAGCTACTCCTCAAATGTGCACATGCACCCTATCTATCAACCATTATCAACAACAGTATTCTTTCTTCTTCCATCTAAAGTAGTTCTGGTGAGCATATATTCGCTATACTAGGTCACATCCTCCAGATATGTAGAAGGGGCCCAATGTGTACCCTGCACTCAGCCTTGTTTATATTGCTCCTCCGAGCTGCTGCTGCTGCCACCCAGGTTAATGAACATTTCCCATTCATTTTCTGACGAGGAGAAGGAAGGAATAAGAAAAGAACGAGGAGGAGATCTCTGCTATTATGCTTCATCTATACTGTGCAAAATGGAGGCAGGATTGAGGATAAAGTGCAGAGCATGTACCTACATAGTGATTCGAGATAAAGACAACTAATCACCAAGTATACATGTAAGTAGGCTTGAGAACAAATTTAAGCTCCAAATTAACAAAATTTTAACAATACTTTTGCATAATAGAACAAGTCAAGGAAATGGGCGAACCTAGAGAGTGTGGATTCTTCTTGTTGCTACTCTTAGTCGCCCTACTTCTTCTCCTCCTTCCGTATAAAAAGGGCTGTTGTTCTACATGCACCGGCTAAAAGGGACACAATAGTACACTGTAGCGATGGCCTTAAGCATGCCTTTAAGACAAAGGAGTGTTCTTAACCTTCTTCCGGGGATGCACACAACGCCGTTCTAATAATAAGCATAAACACTAATATTTGCTTTCTTTCCTCTCTTTCCAGGTAAGGAAACCTTGAAAGGCACATCAGCTAGGAGAAGGAACAATATCGGTCAAATCATATCCATTATTGTGGATGGTATTGGTTTTTGTATACATTGTGTGTGGACAACAAAAAGATTCTCTTTGTGCTTTATATTTTTGATACAACAATAGCAACGTTCAGGGAGGCCAGTTTGGAGCGATTAGCACTATATGCAATAGGTTGATTGCCTCTAAAGTATATCTATGAAAGGATACACAACCAATTGCAACCAGAGATCCAGCATCAAATTGTTGTTCCCGCTTATAAAACGTGGCAACCCTTCTCATACTGCTATCAACACCCCCTTCTCCTGTAACTACAAGTACAATGTTTCCTTTTCACTTCCTCCCCCTGAATAGGGGTCGAAAAAACACTTTCACTGAAATATTTATGACCATTTTCCCCCTTTTATTTCTTTCCCCGCAGCAATCGGTTCAGAATCGGGGATATTCCATTTGTTGTAAAACCCTTTTAATATACTGGAAACTGTACTTTTGTCCAGACAATTCATTTAGAATATGATATTGATATGTCTACAATATTAACATTTTCTGTCTGGCTGTGACGTCAGCGACAAGGTAGGGTTGACACAGGTTAATAACAGTCTTTAACATCCAATTAACACATTTCTCATGCAAATGGGATCCCTTTCATGTGTGCATCATATCAATATATTGTTGACCTCTTGCCTGGCCATCAGAAAATGGAAAACAAAGGGCAACCTTTAGTATCAGATCTGGGGGTCACCTCCAACAACATTTTATGGCGGAAATGAAAAGAAGACTCTTCTCACCATCCATCATATGAAAGGAGAAAAGGAGGCCCAAGATCATTCTTTTGTTTTGTGTTTTGATGCTCAGTCTCTCTCTCTCTCTCTCCTCATTCTTCTTCTCCATTTTTATACACACATATAACAACAAAATGGAGCCAGACATGCCAAACAAAAGACTCCTTCTTGGTGTGGTGCCCATGCAAACCAAAAGTGGATGGACATCACAGCAGTGGGCCTTGTTGTAGTATGCAGGCAGATTCAAATCCAAGTAAAAAGCATTTGAAAGTGGTGTCGTCTGGGTTAGAGGGCAGCAAAAATGTGTTCAAAATGGTGACACTGCTGCAGAAAAGAAAAGTTTTGTCTTGTCCTTTTTATTTTATTTTCCCTTTTTGGTCCGAGATAACAGCGGCGTGGCTGCCACTGATTCTATTAGAGGTTAGGGTTGACAGAATGATTGTAGGCATAGGGTTTATATAACTATATTGCCTGAATGTTTAGTTAGATGGTAATTTGAAATACATAGATAATTTCAAGTCTGATTAAGCAGTTATATGCAACATAGAAATATGCAAGAGCAAAAAGAACCATTAATTGAGTTTCAAAACACTCTTATATCTTGCAATTTAGTACATAAAATGGCAACCCTGAACCTTATTATTAGCAGCTGCAATCCCAATGCGTACATGAAAAACCAATGCAGTCTGAACAACAACAACAGCGGCCTTTGGCCTTGAAGGTCAAGATCGGGCCTTTTTAATGTGATGAAGTAGTTTGTATGCTTCAGCCTTCAATGGCCCTCTCTTTCATTCTTTGGGTCTCTCCCTATCAAAGAAGAGGAGCTTTCAATGTTGTCTGAATATATGAAAAGATAAGCCTGCCGAGATGATGCCCTTTTATACACATGCCAAAAAGGGAGCTTGAAAGGTGGATCATTGCACACGATTAGATGAGAGCTGCTGCAGGGTTACCTTGAGTCAAAACTTTTACATTCCATTGTCCTCAAACCTCAAGGTTTTTTTTCCTTCGACTACTAATTGTGTTTTGTAAAGATTAAATCTACTATACAACAAAAGGCATGTACAGCTGAGTGGGAGGAGCTCACCCCTCCTCCATTTAAAAGCCCAGTTGAATGGAAGTAAACATTGGTGTTTTTCGCTCCCCTTTTCCGCTTTTTTGGCCTCTTTTCATTTTCTCGCTCTTGGAACTTACTCAGCCTTGAAAATTCGATTTGCCCCGAGACCTCCTTTTCTTTTTCACTTACAAGCACCAGGGATGCCACTTACAGCAAACATTATCTCTAAATCTAAACTGTAACGATCCGGCATCCCTGATGGAACCCCATCATTTTCCTATCATCGCAGTGTGTCAAAAGCCTTTAACACACTGGATCTGGAAATAACACGTCTCCTCTGTATAACGAACGCGTATCAAAGGAAGTAGGGATGCCATTTTGTCATAAATATACATAAATATACTCTTTAGTCCTGCAAAAATAACCTTGCATTCGTGTCTCTGTCAGGTCTCCTCTTTTAGCAACCACGTGTATACATTATTAATGCAAGATCGTCTAGTTTAGGTTATAAAGCAAGAAGGGTTTGCAGTGGTAGTAGTAGGAGACTGATGGCCTTGCCGCTCTTTCTTGTACATACTACGCAGCTAGATGGTTCATAGTAGTGATATAGAGTTATGGCAGTAGTAGCTGGTTACGTGCCTTTTGAATGCTTTTGGAGATACTACTACTACTACTACAACTTCTACTACTAAGTGTCTACGAGGCTAATGTAAAGGAAGAGTTAATCACTACTTACATGCCAATGTATTTATAACGTAACAGGATTCTAATTACTATGTGACTTTTTGAGATCACTTTTACTTTCACATGTAGGAAGTTTCGGTTCACGAGTTTCTTAATGTCCTAGTAGTCTTCTCTCTTTGATAATCTACGAATAGTCTAAAGACCTTGTTGCCACCCTTAAAACCGTCAAGGACATACGTAAAAGATGCTCCCTAATATCCCATTTTGCTTTGCTTGCACAATATGTGCACATACATTGCATGCATATATCGGAATTATCTTCTCCTTTTGACCATGAACCAAGCTACGTTCGGATATATGATTAGTATTGAGGCTGATTTGGTAAACGAAGCCTGGGACCGCAACGCACATGTCTAAGTAAGGATCAATATTAGCCATACATGCTGAGCAAAAAGAAGGAGTGTGCTGTATTATTAGGATAGCTCAATGTGTACATCTCTTTATCTTGAGAGACATGTATGCAGCACAGTATTAGCTTGGGCCATAAAATGCCAGCGGAGAGCAATTGCATGGCATATCTCATTCCTCTCTCTTGCATATAAATATTCAGCTTTCAGCGAAAATGGAGATCTATCATTCCATCAAGTAGTAGAAATACATGTGCATCTAACAAGGATTAACATGAATCCTAAAAGCGGTCTTATACTCATAAAACTCCTGCAATAATACGTATAAAAGAGTATAGATTTTTATATAATTTTGATATATTAAATCTTTAACTTTTCTCTTTTAAAATATATGTCAGGCAAATTCAAACAATTTTGATGGATATTATATTAAGGAAATGCGCAATTTGTAACTTTGCCTTTTCAGAAATGCTTAAACCCATATCTCTCCCTCTTTTGCATCAACTGTCACCTTCATCTGTTACTCCAACTATCTTCCCTTCCCCATTTTTGCATAAGAATGAAACAGCCCGAGAAATTAGGTCAAACTCTTTGGAGGACTTTTTGGCCGACACTTTTCTTCAATTTTGTGTCCTCAAGAAAATCGCGTGTATATGCATAAAAGGGAGAAAACCTCGTCTTGACCAAACTTCAGCTGCTTTTGGCAGCTCAATCTGAGAATTAATTAAGTTATTTAACATAGGGATGCCATGTTCTAAATTTAACATTACTATACTACTGTAATTATATAAAATATTGGCCATTAAGGCTTCTTAACTCTTAACCCTATTTTTCAAGGACTTTTTAAAGAAAAACTTTTCTTGATGTAATTTTAGTACAAAAATGGACGTTGTTTCTCTTTGGAAAAGTGAAAAACTCTCGTTCATCACTGGCAGATTGGAGAGAGAGAAAGGAGAGAGAGAGACAGAAAGAGAGGTTCAGTAAGTTAGATAAACATATATCAGTCAATCAGTATAAAATCCCAATGTGTTTGACATACTATTTAATAATAGATGTACTATTTCTACACTTAAACTGTTCAGTAAAAAGCATGAGTTAAAGTTGCCTTATATCAAATGATTACTCTTACACACATACATACTCTGTCTTGCTTCTTCTTCCTCACTCTTTCAAGGCCTCTCATGGTCTGTTTTTGACACTTTAATCTGAGATGGGAAGAAAGAGAGGAAGAAGCTGAAGAAAACCGGGCGCGCATGAATAAAAAAGAAAGAAAAGCCAGAAAACGAAGACAACTTTTCATTTGCAGACCGGACAGGGATGCCATTGTAAGGGTTGTATGAACGGTAGATAGTCTTTAAAATATAATGTTTGAACGTTAATTGCACAAAATGTCATCCCTGAAAACCCAACCGTTCCGCCTTTCACCATCTTTATCCATAAATTGAGTGCAGAAAATTAACATGAACTGGCAGCTGAGCTCCTGGAGATTTCCATATCGGATCCTACTTATTATCATTACACCTTGTCCATGTTGGCCAACATGGCACAGTGGGCCTAGAAGCCTATAAATCCACTGTGAATGAATGCACACGCGGCGCTAATTCACTCATCGCCTTTTTTCGCAAATTAGTAGGCCAAGGACGAAACCTAATGAACGGCCCTCCAAAGAAATTAGACACATGTCGAATTGAACAAGCTTATGCAATATATGAAACTTAAGGTTTGTTAACAGCTTTCTCATGTGTGTCCCTGCCCTCTTTTTGGCATTAAGGGCTGATCCTTAATCGCGTGCACGTCAATTTCCCCTCTCCTAACATCGCCTGATCCAGATCGACGTCATGCAGCCTCCGAGCTACTAGGAGGAGACTCCACCTCCGAGGAGACTTGTAGTAGTAGTAGGAGGGGGAGGTTTGTAGTAGTAGTAGAGACTTAAGCCTCTGATCTATCTCTCCCTGAGGGGAAATTAAAGTCCTCCTACGACATAAAAAGGGACCCAGAGGGCATAATACTACTACCATACCTACGGCACGAAACGGCCTCTCTTGGAGGTATTATTATATACATATCCTTGACTATTGACGGATTGATCCATATGCAAATTATATGTTAATTACGATATTGCGAGAGCTGCAGCTAATCCAATGAAGTTATTGCAACTGTCAGGGGGTTGTTCTGATGCCACATTTTTGCGTTAATCCCCCTTCTCGAGTAATAATCATATTTACACAGACAGCTCCTCTGGCATCATGTGCTCTCTCTCTCTCTCTCTCTCTCTCTCTCTAAATCTCTAAAAAAAAAAGAGTGTATGTAAGATTATAAGTAAGTATGTATGTATATGTGAAGGTGGAGGAATAGATGAATG